>KE372212.1:287169-328931 GCA_000418225.1 Zizania latifolia
ATTTATCGGCAGGGATCACCTCCACTTGATCTCCGGTCCACTGCATGAGGTTCTGGTGCATTGTAGAGGGGACGCAGCAATTGGCGTGGATCCAATCGTGCCCTAGTAGCAAGCTGTAGGAGCCTTTTCCATCAATGATGAAAAATGTGGTGGGTACCATTTTGCTTCCGACTATGAGTTCCACGTTGAGGACTCCTTTAGCCTCCGATGAGTTGCCGCCGAAATCTTTGAGAATCATATTCATTTTGATCAGATCCTCTGGCCCCTTTCCGAGCTTCCGATACGTCGAGTATGGCATGATATTGACGGCTGCTCCTCCATCCACTAACATCTTGGTCATCAGTTTGCCGTTTACGAATCCCTTGATATAAAGAGGCCTCAAATGCCGATGGTCGGGATCGCTTGGCTTGTCAAATATGGCCGATTGAGGTGTCAGCACCAGCTAGGCCATTGCCTCGGCCTGTTCATCGTCACTATCGGGGGCGGCCCGATATTCTGTCGGGAGAAAAAACACCATGTTAACCCCCACGGTTTCTTCCTTATCCTGATCGGCTTTCGCTTTTACGTGCCATTCTTTCCTGGTCCTCTTGGGGTGATCGGGTTCCTGCTCTCGAACGGCAAGTTCTTGGAGTTCTCTCCGTCGTAGACGTTGCACCCTTCTCTTCTGGTTTTTTGTGAAGATGCCACTCGGGCACCATTGCTCATTCTTCTTCTGATGGTTATGCCGATGCCTCTCATCAGACAAATGGTCACCACCCCTTTGGCAGCTGTCTTCTGTGTCGACGGGACCGAGGCGCTCATGCACCGATGGTTTACGCGGAGGAGTCCTTCGGTCACCTTCATAATATCTATCATCATCATAAGGTCTCTAGTCATCATTACAGGATCTCCGATTGGCTCTGCTACCACCGCACTCTAGGCAATTGTCCATTGATGGTAGGCGCATCCCTTCATTCCAGCAGAATCTGAAGAACTCACAGTTCTAATGGGGGTTGAACCGCGAGAGGGTCTGATCGCCTTCATAATCGTCTTCCTCACTTGCCTTCCTCTTGTATTTGTTTATCAGTCCCGACGTAGTAACTCGTGTCTGGTCCGTCTCTTTCCCAATGCGCCTATCTCCATCTCTGCGCCGTTCATCGGGGTGCTGGATGTAGATCATATTGGTGGGGAACGGATGCCCGTCGATGTTCATCGGCTTCTTTTCGTCGTCAAACTTGATTCGGCCCTGCTCGACGGCCGATTGGATTTGCTGCCTGAACACCTTGCATTCATTGGTGTGGTGCGATGGAGAGTTGTGCCACTTGCAGTATTTCCTCTTCTTCAGTTCATCGACCGGTGGAATCACGTGGTTGGGTGACAACTGGATCTACTTCTCCTTCAGCAACAAGTCGAAGATTCTGTCAGCCTTGTTGATATCGAAATCATACTTTTCTTCTTTGCTCGACGCCTTCACCCAGGGACAAGCAACGAGCTTCTTGTTTCTGGACCACTCAGCGAGTCCAACTTTGACATCGGACTCAGCATCCTCCTTAGAGTCCGATGAATACGCTTGGGCGTACGCAACCTTCTTCTGGAACTTCTCCCTCTGAGTTTCTTTGAACCGGCTCTCATGGGCCGATACCCGCTGCACCAGATGCGACAGACTTTCAAACTCCTGAGAGGAAAACCTCTCCTTGATCAGGTTTAGCAACCCCTAAAATGCCAGCTCAGCTAATTGGGTATCGCTGAGACTGAGACTGTAGCATCTGCTGCGCACGTCTCGGAACCTCTGAACATAGTCTTGCACCGACTCATCCATCCTCTGTCGAACCACTGTGAGGTCCGTCAACTTCATCTCGTGCATGCCGGCGAAGAAGTACTTATGGAACTGCTTCTCGAGGTCCGCCCAACCTCTGATGGAATTCGGCGGTAATGATGAAAACCATGCAAAGGCCGATCCCGATAGTGACAATGGGAAGAATCGGACTCTGAGGACCTCATCGGCCGATGCCTCCCCGCACTGGGCGAGAAAACGACTCACATGCTCGATCGTGGAGATTGAGTCTTGCCCCGAGAATTTGGAGAAGTCGGGCACCTTGTATCGGGTTTGCAGCGGCACCCGATCGAACCACTCCAGGTACGGCCTCCGATACATGTAAGTTTGGTCCTTGGGCTTCAGACCAAACTGGTCGTGGATGACCTCGGCAATGCGGTTCACCCAGTCTTTCTCTTGTTGGTTTGGCATGGGGTACCGATCGGGTGTGGGCGCTTGAGGGTACTAATCTGGCCGAGGGGCGTTGTAGTGGTACTGATCTCCATGGGTATAGGGTTGTCCTCCGAAGTACGTAGCTTGGTAGTACCCCTGTGGGATACCATTAGGTGCCCCCCTTGGCGGCACAAGGTCAGGCAGCACGTTCCTCTCGATGCCGTGGGTAATCTGTGGAACTTCATGCCTCATCGGTCCTTGTGGAACAGGAGTTGATGGTTGAGCCGGCCGAGGAGGCTGTGGAGGCTGGGGCGCCTGAGGGTGGTTGACCGGGAAGTATGTCGGACCCCGTAGCGGCTCCTGAGCCACAGTACCCTCGACGGTCTTTTTGATAGCCCGTGGAGAGTGTTGACCAGAACCCCCGACTGATTGATGAGGGTGTGGTTGACTGCACGGTCAATAGCTTCTTGAAAGTTGACATGGGGGCTGTCGGGCCGCTGACTAGATTCTCAATTGAAGGTGGGCTTTGGCAATTGAGTTTTTTAGACAGGTCCTAATCTGGTCATGCCGAAGGATTCGAGGCACATCTTTCGGTAGTCGTCAACGTGCTTTTGCACTTCCATCCTTTGTTCCTCATTCAGCGCCTCCATGGTGACTTGGATGACGTTGCTGTTGTCGAATTCTCCCGCCATGGCGGGAAGTGTCGTTGAAGACTGTCCCACCGGGCATGCCAAAAAGCGTGTTGGTAAAGTTTTTGGTCACACGCGTGGCTTGAGAGATCTGCTTAACTCTAGTGCAGGTCCTAAATTTGCGGTTCGTGGTGTGCTAATCAGTTTGATCCTGCAACTAATAAGATAAACAAGAAAAACGTAAGCAGTAACGCCTATCGGCTATCGAGCCGATGGTTTCAACGCGTATCAGATGACTATAAATAAAATGCAATAAGAACATGATGAAGTCCCATCAACACAGCATGTTAGATGCACGATGTACAAGAAATGTATTTATTATGAAACCTATCGGAACATCGGCATTGGCCTGAACCAACTAATATGTGAAAGCAATTGAAAGTGATACTAAAGCTGATATCGGGATGTAAAAGTAAGATATATAACAATGCTAGGCCGATGTGTATCGCCCGATTCCGATACCCGATACAATGATAAGATTAAAACGCAGAGATAACCTATCGGCTTATACTCTGATAGAATCTGGCCTCAACATGCCTAATCTGTGTTCGTATTATCGCTCGCTATAACCGCAAGATTGGACCGAACCAAGACAGTCGCTAAGTCACATCAAACCATAATGCTAAACATATCGGAGCACACTTCATCCAGATGAACAATACATGACATGAATCAAATACATAAACTAAGATGTCGAACTTAACCGATGAAGCCTTAGATTAATATATTTGATCTAAACCACACATCTGATATAGCATGATCGATACATAGACTAAGATGTCAGACCTAACCGATGAAGCCTTAGATCTACTAATCAATACATGTTTGGCGACACTTACCTCTCGCCGGAGATCGGAGCGATGCAGCCCTACGAGAGAGCAAGAACTCACCGGTGGCAAGTTTGGCGATACGTCGAGAGTTATTTATTGATCTGTTTGATGATGATAAATTAAGCCTAAACGTTATATATTTATAGTCCGGAGACTTGTTGTCATACATGGATACGATTGCAACTGAAAAATCTATCTTCCCTTTTTATTGGCTTCTTCGTATCTTTATCCGATTACATGTGCGTATTGCGGTTGGGCTTTACTGATCGTGCTTTGACCGGATTCCTTGACTTCCATGGACTGTGCCGAAACTGTGTTGGGCTTGAGTCTTACCAAATTTTGCCGTTAACAGCTGCCCAGCCATCTAACATAAGCATCCAGTGACTTGTCGTCTATCATCCATATTGCTTCAAACCAAGCTTGTTAATTTCATTACGGTAGCCATTCCGGTTTGGTTTTTGGATGGAATGTTTCTGTACCGGCCAATACTGATGTACCGTTTTGGGGTCTAATAAAATAATATAAATATATTTAAAATATATATTAATATGATTAGATATGATATATTTAAATATATTAATACCTCAAATATAGTGTATAGCTTGAATACAACATAATATATAGCTTAGTATAAGTAATATGTAACACATATCTTAAAAAATTCAAAATATAATTTTATGATTTTTATCCAGAATGGTCGGTATTAACTGGAATGGCCGGTATGTACCGGTATTGGCTGGTATGGGGCCGGTATTGACTGGAATAGCCGGTATTGACCGGTATTGGAAGCGAAATGGTACGTCACTTAATATGTACCGGTTTGAGTGATGGAATGATACATACCAACCGTTTCCAGTCAATACCGGAACGGAATTAATGAGCTTGCTTCAAACTCATATTTAAGTGTCTGCAATCGAGTGTTCTTGATGCAATCAACCCTAATAAACCTTATCTTGAGGCTAGCCCAAACTTACATTATTTTCTTCATTGCCACTTGCAAATGAATATCCTTAGGGAATGCCTAGATTAGAAGAGTTTATGCCTTGTCATTTCCATCAACGGTCACATAGTGTGTGGGTTCCATCAACTCCCAGACGCGTTGAGCTTCCATGATCACCTCAAACTTGATTGACCATTAAATATAGTGTGTCACTGTCAGCTGCGTGTATAGATGCAATACGCCATAGTTCTTCCTTGGAGTCAATTCTTGAGTGACGATCAACATTAGCTAGAATTTTGGATATGCATATTAGATGCTATGAAACTAGATGCTGGTTAAGAATTACGCACACCCAACTACACATAACACTTTCTTGCAGCTGAACTTGGGATGCCTGACTACACGTAACGCGTGTCCGCGACATGCTTGAGCACACTTGACTATGTGGCTGAAATTAAAAGTTGAAGAATGTGAACAATATGAGACATTTTAGTGGTACTATTCTTTATATCAAAACAAATATTATATATTAATATTTATAATTATACTAAATATCTATAAAAAATAAACTCGAAATCGTGCCGTCCCCCGATTCTAAACTCCTGCATTGTGAATTTGGAATGTCTAATCCCCGGGAAGCAAAGCGAGCGAGGCGTGGAGCCGTCGATCGATACGCATCGGCTGCCTGGCTAGTCGCGTCGCGCCGCCCCACCCACCAATCCACCATGCTTTGTCTGCCCTTCGATCGCAGGTGTGGCTGGCTATAAAGCATCGCGTATATATGGTGGAGTTGGACTCGGGAACAGGAGAGCGGCGCGCGCGCGCGGCTGCAAACGGGGAAGCGTGTTTAGCGTCCGCACCGGGAAGGCTTCCTTTTTGTTTACCCGACGGGGAGATACGCATACGCTGTCCGTACTCAGTACCATCCATCCCGATCGATAACAATTAATAGCGCATGTACACGTAGCTGTAGCTCGACCGTTCTTCCCGATGAAAAACAGAAAGAGACATAATCACATACTGTAGACAATTTCATAATAGTCAGCCTTGATTTAAGGTAATCCTTCATGGTTTTAATCAGTAGTCCATTTTCTTGGGACACTCCCTAAGAGGTGATACCTAATATAACCACGTATCTCTATTATTATATATTTTAGTCTAAAATTTTTAGAGATCGCTAAAATTTTTCTCCACCTTCCTTACTTATACGGAGTGATTCTTATTCTCTACCTGTTTCGGTCCCACCCATCGCTGATACAAGAGATAGAAATAAAAAGCGAGAGAAGAGATTTGGCAAATAGGGTCCGCATGTCGATGATATAAGAATAAAATATAGAAAATATGATATCGGGAGTCTGCTGGAAAGTAAGAAGATTTAGAGATTAAATTTTATTATAATGACTCCCTATATGATAATATTAAGAGTGGATTTTTAGTATCTCTTAAAGAGGCTCTAAGTTATGTGGGCTTCTCTTGGTATGAAAATCAGTTTATCATCTTATCTTTTTTTTTTTCTCTAAAAAGGAGGAAAGTCACTCGGTTTGGTTAAGGGTGGAAAAGAATCCAATAGTGATCCATTAATTTTTTGGAGTTTATTATGACTGACAAACTTTAATTCGGAGTATCGTATTCCTATAAAGTTTCATTACAAAATTCGAAAGGTTTTTCAAGGTGTAAAAGTGGTCTTTTTCGGTATAAAAATGCTGACGCGTCGGAGATGTTTTCTTTTCTTAGAGAGAGAACTGAGACAGCGACAACACGAGAGTATATGGAAATAATCTTTCATTTCTGAACGACTCTATGAGAGAGGCAACGTGATTGTGGTTCCATTGGAATGTTTAGTGATGATTGTTGGTACACGCAATTAGGGTGGCAATAGAGCCAGTGAGATTTAGGACCTGTTTGGTAGGATTCCAGCTCTAGTTTCTTTGTCCTGTGGAGTTGGAGTCCAGCCAAACAGCTGTAGTAGAGCACTGATCTAGACCGAAGCACTCAAAAAAATAAACTGGAGCGGTGGAGCAGGGTCTAACCAGCTTCAGGTGCTCCACTCCAGCAAAGTTTGAAATATTACCCGCAAATGCCATCCTCGAAATTATCCGCAATTGCCATCCGGATAAAAGAAATAGCCCTGGCCAGCCTGTGAGCACACGCGTGAGGAAAAACTGACGAGCACCAGCGGGAGGGAGGAGCTGGGGCGCACCACTGGTGGGAGGGAGTCATACGTCCAGCGGCGAGATGCCAGGCGCTCGGGCAGGAGGCGACGCGCGTGGCCAGCGGCGCTCGGCCAGGCGGCACGGCAAGCTGGCGGCGCGCGGAAGTTGTTTGCGTCGACGGCGATGTAGCTCCTCCACAACCGCCATCTTCAGTTCCTGAGGAATCTCCATCTAGGGTTTCTGAGCCAGAAAATGCAGATGGTCCTGCTTTCACTGGAGTGAGTTTTCATGATTGTTGAATTCATACCAGTATACCACCATTTACCATTTTTCAGCGAGTGAGAAATTCAACTGTTTTTGAAATCATTTCAGGCACGGAGAGAACACATTGAGGTTGAACTAACAGAGCTATTACAATAAAGTACTAAACTAGTAACTTGGCACCATCATGGAAGAAGATCAAAGAGCAGCAGATGGAGGCAAACCAGACGAAAGGGCAGCTAATGATTTAGCTTCTAACAAACTGTCAAACGATTTTTCTGAATGTTAGTAATTTGCGAATTAGTACATTGGTCCGTATGTAATTTCCGAATTACAGATTCCAATTCTGATTCTGATTCCCTTGCTGCCTCTGAAGAAAGCCTTTGCTTTGGACGTCCACTGAACTGAAAACCGTGTTATGTAAAACACACTACGCTTTCTTTTTTAAGTTCTAAAAAATATGTTTGTTTACTGGGTTAGAAATGGACAGTTTTCATGTTAGAAAGACCATGGACAAGCAAGAGGAATATTGTGTTCTGTACTTCTGTTATATGTCTAATTTCATTTCCTGATGTTATGAAAACATACAGTTGCTGTCTTCGATGGTATTTCTGCCTAGTGTGTTATAATAGTGTGCAACATCTATAAAGGCACTTTTCCCTTGCCCTCTGTAGACATCTACTTTTTTGAGAGCAAAGAATATAGGACCATACTATAGTTATTAATTAAGATTATTTTTTTAAAAAAAAAGACATATTCAAGAATTCATAATACATCTATTAATCAGCATCATACATAGGGGTAATATTGTCCATTTACCCTCCACCCCTCTATTCTAGGATTTTTGGAGTAACTCAGCCCAACCAAATACTTTCAGACCTACTTCAGATCACACATGGATCCAGCGCTCCGATCTAGATTTCAGGATCTGGAGCTCTACTAAACAGGTCCTTAGATTGGTTATTGTCGACTCCAAATTTTTTTTCGAATCTAAATCTATATCATTTGTTAGGTTGAAAGATCAATCTGGTCATGAACCCGCTGAATACTGTAAACATGGTGGCACCTAGTATGGTTATAGTGCGGACTGGGGTGATAGCGTGGCTGGGCAAGCACGACGGCATGGCATGGCCGTAGGTGCTCAACATGGCAGGTGCAATAATGTAATGTCCTGTTTAGCTTATATGTTAAGATTATAATAAGCTAGAAGCTGTTTGGTAGAGTAGATTATTGATAAGTTATTAGATGTTAAAATATTACAATGCCCTTAACATGACCATGGTCGATGGGGGGACAGTGGTGGATAATTTTTATCAATGGACAATGTATATTTGAGTCTTTTCAATACAAATAAGTTAAAAAACTGGTGTATATCAGTTTATTGAATTATTATAATCTATAACATATATTATATAATAAACTAACATGTTTGTTTTAGTTTATGAAAATAAGCTAAATTACGATAACCAAACACTGACTTTAGTTCTTGTTTGTTTAGGTTTACGATCGTAGTAATTCAATTTATAGAAAAAACTAGATTGTACTAGCTTATTAAATTAGAGAACTGCTAGCTACCGGTGTACTGTTATATGGATGGGGACGGTATAGTTAATGTGAGTGTCTTCTTTCTTCCTCCTCCTCTTCTTCCTCACAGACTGGATGTGGAAAAGACAAGCAGAAGGTGCAGAGGATGAGCAACGCGCAGCCGAACACGACGAGGAGGCGACGTCTCCGGCGCGAGGAGAGGAGGAGGTGGCCGCTCGGGGCGAGGAGGCGACGTTTCCATCGTGGAAGAGGAGGACGATAAAGGAGGAGGAGGAAGAGGAGCCCGGGGAGGAGGAGGAGGGGGTGGAGGATGAGAAGGAGGAGCATCAGCGCTGCCGTCTCAAAGATGGGAGGAGGAAGAAGAGGACACGAGGAGGAGGAGGAGCCCGGGGAGGAGGAGGAGAGGGTGGAGGAGGAGAAGGAGGAGCACCAGCGCTGTCGTCTTGAAGATGGGAGGAGGAGGAAGAAGAGGACAGGAGGAGGAGGAGGAGCACGGGGGTAGAGGGGGGAGCTGCTGCCGCTGCCTTGAAGTCTCTTGCGTCGTTACTGTCATCTTGAAAGATGGGAGGAGGAGGAAGAAGATGAACAGTAGCATCCCTCTTTTTTTCGTCTCGGAGGTATTAGTTGATACACAAAAGTATCATCTGATATTCGAAAGTCCTAGAGAACGGTATACCGTACGCGTCCAGTGGGACGGTACAAATTAATGTGTACCCCTTCAGCCTCCACGCCTGGCTTCCGTGCAAATTTAATCAGAAATACTAGCCCACTACCTACTCCAACCGGTCTCTATAATACCTCAAAAATATTATGTATCATATGATACATCAATGTATCATAAGGTATTGGATGATCAGTTGATACTTTGAAGTATCAGTTGATACTTTCGAATATCAATTGATACATTCGGAATGACCTATAGTTCATTTGCTACAGTTGATACTTTCGAATATCAGATGATATTTTTGTGTATCAGCTGATACCTCCGAGACGGAAAAAAGAGGGATGCTACTGTTTATCTTCTTCCTCCTCCCATCTTTCAAGATGGCAGTAACGACGCAAAAGGCTTTAAGGCAGCGGCAGCAGCTCCCCCCTCTACCCCTCGTGCTCCTCCTCCTCCTCCTGTCCTCTTCTTCCTCCTCCTCCCATCTTCAAGACGATAGCGCTGGTGCTCCTCCTTCTCCTCCTCCACCCCCTCCTCCTCCCTGGGCTCCTCCTTCTCCTCGTGTCCTCTTCTTCCTCCTCCTCCCATCTTCGAAACGGCAGCGTTGGTGCTCCTCCTTCTCCTCCTCCACCCCTCCTCCTCCTCCCCGGGCTCCTCCTCCTCCTTGTGTCCTCTTCTTCCTCCTCCCATCCTTCCCCTCTAGGCCGCTCGGCCGCCATTCTCTTGCTCCGTTGCATCACTGTCGAGCTCCTGCCAGCCGCTTCGCCGTCGAGCTCCTGGCATGATCTAGCTGCATCATTCTCCGCTGAGCCTTCTGTCTCCGTTTGCAGTCTTTCTGTCTCCGTTTGCAGCTGCTACCTACATCGCTTCTGTTTCTAGGTGCAGGTAGCCTCCGCTTTGCGGCTTTGGCGCTGAGCCGCCGAGCCTCATCGCTGGTAGCCGCGGAGGTGAAGCAGGGGATGGAAGGGCAAGGCAGCGCGTCAACCACGAGGCAGGCAGGAGGAAAGAAAAGGACGAGACCGGTTGGAGTAGGTAGTGGGCTAGTATTTTCGATCAAATTTGCATGGAAGCCAGGTGTAAAGGCCGAAGGGGTACACTTTAATTTGTACCGTCCCACTGAACACGTACGATAAACCGTTCTCTAGGATTTCTGATTAAATTATTATAATCTATACTCTAAATTATAATAAGATAGTATAATAAGTGGTTCGATAATCCACAAGTTAAAAAAACCTAATCCGACACCAGCCATGGCCCGTAGGATGGTCCCGGTGGGCCCGGCCTCGTGGGATAACTGGTTCCCGTGGCAGCAATGACGCAAAACATAAGACAGCACGTAGCATTCAGCAGATTGCACGGTTATGGCTGCTTCGAAACTCATAAAGAGTTAATGAGAAAATAGAATAAAAGCATTTCTTATGTAAAAAAATAACTCGTGAGAAGTAAGAAAAAAGAGATTGGTGGAAAAAATAAGAGAAAAAAAATGATTGTATAAAAATTATTTTGAAGATATCATCCACTGGGAACATAATTATTTGACATAATAAGTATAGAAATTGTTCGTTAGTGTCTGAGTTATGGCATTCCCAATCCTCCGTGTCATCTAGTTTTTATGACATTAAATAGACTGTTATGTAAGAAAAAAACTGATGTGAGAAACAAGTTAATAAGAAGAGAGAGAAAAAATCATGAAAACTGGGTCTAATGCAAGAAACTAACTCTTCACGAGACAAAAACAAATAAGGGGATTGAAAGAGGAATAAAAGAAAAGATAGATGATTGAATGAAAATATTTTTTAAAGAAACTATTCATTGAGAATGTAATGTCTATAAATGATATCTTACTCTCTCTTTCATCCAAAACACTGCTTATAGACACTGTGGATTAGGATTATTTTTATAATTATCATTCAACACTAATAATGCAGACCTATAGTTAGGTTTAGGTTCTGGCCCATGATTAGCCACCGGTCACAATTCAATTTTTTAAACAGGATCATTCGTCTTTTGTTTCGTTAGGAGAGAGGATGTATTTTGGACGGACATCCAGCATCCTCACGAGCCTTCGCACGATGCACGAACGATGCAGACATTCGGCACACCCTTTGATTCGCTCGTCTGCCAGGCTGCCAGACTGCATGCATGCCTAACCTCGCGAAACGCGCTTCGGCTCGCCCGACGCATGGATCGTTTTTTTCCGGGTGAAAGATCGACAGCCCCTGCTGTGCGCGGTGCGCCGCCCGCGGTAGCAAAAACATGGGGCGGCAGTGCGGCACTGCGGACTGCGGCAGCCGGCACCGCGCGGCCGGGGCCTACGCCTCGGTCTCGTCGTCCTCGTGGAATCCGCCGCTGAGATCTCACGGGTAAGCGGAGGAGTACTAGTGCTGGTACTATTTGCTCGCTTTCCTTGTTTTTTATGCCCCTGGTAACACGGCCACGCGCGGCTGCACTGCACGAGGGAGAGAGCACGGGGACCGGGGCCATGGCGCTTTGACTGGCTGCCGTGCCGGATGGGCTCCACGAGGGTGGGTGGGTGGGCCGTCGCCGTCGTCTCACTTCGCCGTCGCTTTTGAGGGGCCGCGATTCCGACGCGTATCTCCCCGATCCGCCTCTGTCGGGCGGAACCGACCGTTCCCCAATAAACCGGCTACCCGGCCTACCAGCAGTCGCTGTGAGCGCTTGTTCGCTTTGCGTGCGATTTAGCACCCGTGCTGTAAATATAAGCCTGTTTTGGGTTTTAAACACAAGAACAAAAACCAGTGCTTATTTGTTTGGTAATGTCCAATCACTTCTACAAAATTATACATTTATATATATATATACATATATATATATATGATATTTTAATACTTTTATAGGTGAATACACAACGGTGTGATATAAGACTTAAAATATTAAGTTTCATAAGCGAGTGGATAGACTATATGGCCAAATCCTAGGCTTAATATCGAGTTTTGTTGGCGAAAAGCTCAAGTCAGCTTTGGCGACCCACAATCACGTGGATATTGTGGACCGCTTCATTGCCGACTACTTACACCTTGGAGATGTCGATGGAAGGATTGACGATTAGCTCCTTCAATGCCTTGCTTCGGCACCTAATGAGATAAACAGATTGATGAAGCAGCTGGCAACCTCCAGTTCTATCTAGCATCTAGGTGTTTGTCTAGGTTAAGTGCCTCTATCCATGAGTGGACCTTGATGTATTCGTTGAAGGGTTTTCTTGCTCAAAGAAGGACGTGAGTGACTTATAGTTCATCAAATTTGTCCTCTAGTTTCCTCACCTCTTGATACTAAGCATGCATACTATTGTGCGAACATAACTTGCTCGGGGCAATGGGCTATGGACAACAGGCAAATCTTAGCGTGGGCATGTGGCGGGCAACGACTAGTGAAGGTTGGTGTGGCGGGTGTCGGTGAATCACCGATCAATCCACCCAAGGGGGTACCCTAGGTAGAGATTAGATGTGTGTAAGAAAAGCGCAATGTCTTCGAACCCGATGGTTGACTCTAGAATATAAGAGCCAAGGCTTATACTGGTTCAGGCCTCCCGGAGGATAATAACCCTACGTCTAGTGTTTCGGTGTGTACTATGATGGTGGATCTTATAATATAACGCAATCAAGCTATGGAGGCTTAGGACGTCGAAAGTAAGAAAATATGCCAAAAAATTTGTTCTCTCAGGGGGTCTCGTCTCCTTTATATACTCAGGAGGTGAGCCCAATAACATAGGACTCTATCCTGAGTAGGACTTGTATTGTCTACTAAACTCGGGTGCTAAATCCCTAATCACAAGGATTCTAGTATAAATAAATCTCTTGATATCATATCCAGAGCTTAACTGTCTGATAAGGACTCATATTTCTTTATCAGAGTCAAACCCCTGTTTATGGGCTATACCGGACGGTCAATGCTGGTCTTGGCCTACCCTTGGTCCGATCTAATAAACCTAATTGCGAGGTACCCAGGGATCACATTCCTGATAGTAGCCCCGAGCTCTTCATAGCTTGGTTGAAGAAATCTTCGTTAAACAAGCTGGGAGAAATTCTTCTTTAATCTAGAACTTCAACATCTTTGTCAAACTTTAATATCTTTAAAAAGCATAGGTACACCCATACGGTGTAGCCCCCGAGCCTCGAGTTAAATGAAACATTTAGCTCGAGGGTCTAAAAAATATCCTGCAAGAAAAATAATTATTTGAAAACTTGCTTCATAATCTTGTCTTCTCTTGACGTTGAGACCTTGCTGGAAAAAAGTCATGACTGAGGTAAGAATTCCATGATGCACTTCAAAGGAAGTTAGTCTTGAATCTTCGAATAAATTGACGTCCTGCCGCCAAGGCCCGAATCCACCCAGATGCCCGAGAGGTTGAGGTTCGTTGAGTCTACGAGTTCTCGAGGATTTTAGTCCCCAGGGACTCACATTTTGGTCGGGCGAGCCCCCGAGCACGAGGGTTCTCGAGTGCACGCGAGCCCCCAAGCACAAAGATCTTTGAGCGCACACGAGCCCCAAGTGGGGCCCACCAGCGCAGGAGATTTTAACCGCCGCGGACTCCGCCCGATATGCCAAAAAGCACTTCGCACTCGCATTTCATGCATGTTTACTGTGAAACGATTGAAAAGACGTTCTAATCCTGACCAGACCACGCGCGAGGGCGGCCAGCGGGCATAGAAGCAGAACCGTCAGGCCGCCTTGATGACTGCGGATGCAACGGTCGAGGCGATGCCCCAATTGCGGCGATCACATCTTGCCTTCGTGCGGGAACCGTGGGGATACTTAAGCTGATTTCTTCACTCCCCGAAGTGCACGCTATCCATTTGAATTCCTTCCTTTTGCAACTACCGGCTCTTCTGCTTTCCTCTTCTTCATTCGTCCATCTGGCTCCTCGCCGCCTAGGCCGTCATTACAGCTGCATCGTCTGCTATAGAAAAGCTCATCAGTTGTTTTAGTTCAAACCGATGGCTTCCGCAAGCCCATCGCCCTCTCTAGCTTCTTCACCCTCGTCTCTGGGGTGGGAGAAGTCCAAGATGTCCAAGGACAAGCTTCGGGATTTGGTGGCGGCTGGGTTTCTACCGAAGCGAGCGGTGTCGGGGTGGCGCTCGATGAAGGGAGAGGAATTCTTGACACCGAATACCCACGAGATCGTCTTGTTCAAGTCTTTCTGGGAGTGTGAACCTGGCCTGCCCGTGCATCAGTTTCTTCGGGGCCTTCTTCATCACTATCAAGTCATCCTTGGGCATCTTACGCCCAACTCGATCATCCACATCGTCATCTTCATGAACTTGTGCGAGGCGTACCTGGGAGTGGATGCACATTAGAACCTCTTCTGGTACTTCTACGTTCTTCGCCACTCGACGGGAAGCAATGCGGTCGGTGGAGTGACGCTCCACCTCTGCCCCGGGTGATCTAGTGACTATCTGTGGATGCCTGTCACCTCATCGAACAAGGGGTGGAAGGTGGAGTGGTTCTACGGGACGAACCACCCTCCGACCATTGAGGCAGACATCAGCCCCAAGCCAGCATCCTTGACAGGCTGGGCCTCGGTTGATGAGATTAGGTCCGGGAGCTGGTGGACACGGTGAAGGAGCTCCAGGAAGGTGGGTTGACTGGAATTAGGGTCGCCGCCTGCTTCTTGCTGCGACGGATATTCTCGTTGCAAGCCCGGGACAAGCCGACCTATGGGATGGTCAGGCCTTTCGACCCATGAGCTCCTGAGCCCGGGTGGATGCCCCGGGCTGAGGTTGTAAAATTCCTCAACTCCTTTTTTGCCAAGAAGTCGAGCTTCCCGGCTGACCTTAGGTTCGGGACATACTGTGCCTTGAACCCATGACTCCGGGTGAATCCTTGACCTTTCGCTCTCGGTTTTTGCTTTATTTTGTTTCTCGCTTTTGTTTTGTACTGATGCTTGACCACCCACACGGTGTGATGCGTCCTAGCCGTAGGGTAACGCTGCGTACTTCTCGCATGCGCTACTCCTTGAGCACCCCTAGGGGGTCGACCCACCTCGTCGGTGGCCGACAGGTGGAGGTGGTAATCCGTCCCTTCTGCTCCCAAAGCAGAAGGGGATTGAACTCGATGGAACAAGCAAGCGCTCGAAACCCACTGAAGTCGGGGTGGACGGAGCCCCGGCAATTGGCCGACGCTGACTGATCCTCGATGATGAGGAGCCCGAGGATGGGAAGAATGCCATGATCTCCGAGACGGCGTTGGCCTCCCCTCGCCTCATTTCGGTGAAGGTGCCTAAGCGGGTGTCTTTAAGGTCCTTCCACCTGTCGTCAAGGTAAGGCCAGAGTCGATGCATATGTATAGTCCCTCCGTCTCTGTTGTTGACTTGCATTTATCTTGATCTGTACGGTGAACGGAGTCGACCTCCCTCTGGGACCGTCTGTGGCCTAGTCACTTCTAGGCGCGGCGATGGAGGCTGGGGTGTCTGGCGCCGAGGAGGCTGTGGCTGCGCTGATCGAAGAAGACGGCGTGGCTCCCATTGAGGTGGGCGCCGTGGGCCCGGTCATGGCCTCGGGTGGTGAGGATGTTGCCGCGATGCTAGAGGCGATGGTCGATCCTCCAGCTGATGGGTCAGCGTCGCGAAGGGCGCCGAAGGTGCGGTGTTCGAGGAGAAGACCGTTGACCTACCTGAGGAAGCTAGGTCGAATGCACAGCCCCTGGTCCTGATGGTGATGGATGGCCTCAAGCCTAAGGCTGTATCAGGGGCTCCTGACGCAAAGGCCGCGGCCCCAAATCTTGTCCTGGACCCAGGGCTTAGGGTGGCCGCCCCTCTTCTGTCGTAGCTTGCGGACGTAAGTCCTGTTTCTCCTCTGGTGCATTTTCTCTTCCTGAGTCATTGTTTCAATGGTTGCCTGTATGCTACAGCTGTTCTGGGCGTAGTGTGCGCAGGAGGTTGAAGCACTCCGCTACAAGCATGATGATCTCCTGGCCCAGAACGCCGAGTTATTACGTAGGGCTGTTGCGGTGGAGACCTCCGTGGCCGGTGCGACGGTGACAGCCGAGAATGCCACTCAGATAGCAGAGGAGGCTGATCGCTAAGCAGTAGCCTTGAGGACCATGGTCGAGGAGGTAAGGGAGGCTGAGAGAACCATCTGGCGGGCCCTTGACACAGTGAAGGAGTCAGCAGAGTCGTCTGCCGCTGAGTATTGGAGTAAGCCTTTCTTAGATGATCACCCTTTGTTCTTGTCTTTTGTGTCTTAGTCTTAGTCTTTATCGATCTTCTAGATCTAGGGAGGCGTGATTGGGACTGGGCGTGTATCGGGGAGCTCGAGGAGGAGGCGGTTGAGGTTCACGCGGTGATCGAGCACGCGTATTCGCTCCTTGTCGAGGACGTCGACGCAGGGTTCTAGGATAAACTTAAGGGGTTTGAGACCTAGCTCCGCCTCCTCGTCGATGAGGCAGTGAAGTCTAGGGCCAAACATGCCTTAGTTTATGTTCGGGCCCACTTTTCGATGGATGACCTTCGGCGCTGGAGTGCGAAATGCCTGCTGGGGTTATCGAGGACCAAGCCACGGCGCTTCGAAAGGAGGTGGACGGCGCCGCTGCCGTGATCACCGGAGATCTTCAATTCTTGCCTCATCTCGAGGATCCTACGGCCAATGTAGCGTCTCCCGAAGCCCAAGATCTGGTTGCGTCGTCCCCCAAAGCTCAGGATCCGGTTGCATCGTCCCCCGAAGCTTGAGATCTGGCTATGTCATCTCCCGAGGCATAGTTGTTTTGTAACATGCATCGAAGTTAAAAGTGATTAGTTCTACACTTTGTGCTTCATGAATTTCTGGCTTTTCTTTGTAAAGTAAAGATAGCATCTTTTGCCATTCGCAGTTTTTAAGTCTTAACTACATCTTCGCCTCGAGGAACTTTAGGCCATATAGTACTTGGTGTGTGGCCTTTGGGCTACGCACACGCCTACCAACATCAAATCAAACAAGCCCTCGAGGGATTCACAAGTTTGTAGTTTTTACTAATCCTTCACGTGCCCAAAGTGAGATTTCGAGCCCCCGGTATAGCCATATAGTCTCGGGTGCAGGGAACTAATGCCGCTTATACACTGATCCTAACATCAAGCATCACGAGTTCTCGAGGCCGCTGGGACTTGAAGTTGAGGCTTTCAGACTCAAGCCCCTAAGGGACTTAGCTATTAGCTGGACGCCGAGAGGGCGCAAACGCCAACTCTTTTTCACTCGCACGGTTGCTGACGCCAAACCCAGAGAAAATCCATAGGGGCATAACCGTTTAATCTAGACGCATGATGCTTCGCCTTGACCCTTACTGGGCTTGATCCTAGGATTGTTGCCAATTAAGATAAAGAACATGATTTCACTTATCGAAAAACTTAAACTTTATTTCATATAAGGTAAAGAGTACATAGCTAAAAAAAGAAGGGGGGAGATCGGTCTTGATGGCATCTGTTGTCTTCGGCAAAATTTAGGGTGGAGTCGAGTCGAAGCCCTTCTAGCGGTGGCTTATCTCGACATCGATTCGCGTCAGCTAGCCGTCTCTTCTATTTTGATCTGCTACTCTTCATGCATTATGACATCCTCGTGGGTCTTCTTGTGCCATATCTTCCTTCGGGTCTGGCGCTTATGTGGTCAATTCTTGGTGTTGTCCCTTCGGTCCTTGGTGTCATCACGTCCGTCCTCTTTTGAGTGCTCGAACATCCGCCTATCCTTCCGAGTCCTCCAGTTGTTCTCCCTAGGCCTACTTTGTCACAGCCTTGTCGACTCGATGCGGCGGGAGGAACTAGATCCGGGAGCCATGATATAGTCATCGGCAGACCTAGACTATGTCCTAGTGAGCCGTCCGACGAGGCGGCCTCCAGTATGCTCTGGAAAATCCTCCTGACGTTGGGAGCTTCGTGGAGGTGATTCCCCGAAGCTCTAGCAGAGGCGCCGGATGACTTGTTCGGCCACTTGATCAGAGAGCTAGCTCAAAGCCAGCTCTTGTACGGTGTCAGCCAGACTCTCCGTAGTTCGATCCTCCTTTCGCAGGAGAAAATGATCAAGACTCCGGCTTGATAACTGCTCGAGAGTTGGGACCGAATCAAAAGGAATCAACCTTCCGAGTGAATCGGCCACATATGTCATGTTACCCAAGACGAGCGTCGTCCCAGGCTTGGCCAAAAGTTGATTTGGTGATGTCATTAGATCCTGATGAAAGCGACGCGACCCCCTACCTGGCGCACCAACTATCGATGAATCACTGATCAGTCCACCTAAGGGTTTACCTTAGGTGGAGATTAGATGTGTGTAAGGAAAGCATAACGCCTTTAAACCTGATGGTCGACTCTAGAACACAAGAGTCAAGATTTATACTGGTTCAGGTCTTTCGAAGGATAATAGCCTTACGTCTAGTGTTTTGGTGTGTACTATGATAGTGGATCTTATAATACGACGCAATCAAGCTATGGAGGTTTGGGGCGTCGAAAGCAAGAAAATATGGCAAAAAACTTGTTCTCTAGGGGTCTCGTCTCCTTTATATACTCAGGAGGTGAGCCTAACAACCCAGGACTCTATCCTGAGTAAGACTTGTATTGACTACCAAACTCGGGTGCTAAATCCCTAATTACAAAGATTCTAGTACAAATAAATCTCTTGATATCATATCTAGAGTTTAACTGCCCGATAAGAACTCATCTTTCCTTATCAGAGTCAAACCCCTGTTTATGGGCCATATCGGACGGTCAATGCTGGTCTTGACCTGTTCTTGATCTGGTCTGATAAGCCCAACTGCGGGGTACACGGAGGTCACATCCTCGACAACGGGTGACAAGCGATAGGCTTGGAGCAGTGGACGGTGTGCGACAGGCTTAGGGCAGTGGGCAACGGATGACGGAGAGATGGCCGGGTGAATCCACCAGATCAGGGCTCTGGGTGGTAGGTGATGGGTGGATCCATAGTACCAAAGGCTCGAGGCGATGGACGGATCACCAGATTAGGATAGGACTGAGTTAGGGTTAAAGACTGCACAACTACACACCCATAGAGAGGCACTACCGCCCGTATTGGTATGATGGCAGGGGCACTTGACACACAGAGATATAGATGCACTACTCTCTTACTATTGTTGGGCTGAGCCACTAGAGTGCTGGGCCGATTTTTAAGAATAAAATTAGTAATAAGGTAAATTCACAGGTACCCATAGGTTTTAATCTAAACTCATGCCCAACCTAGTACTAAATAGATACTCAAACCTGATTTAAATCCAAACTCATGCCTGTTGGATCGGGTACTTGTGGGTACCTAGACCTGTGGGCAACATTGCTATGCCTAAGTACTGGTGCCGTTTAAAAAAATTAGCATATTTGAGAATTTTTATTTTTCCAAACTATATCGGATGGAGATATGCTCTATATGAAGGTTATAGAGCTCGACAAGATCTACAACTTTATAGTTGACAACTTTTGCATTTGAAGCGATTTAGAGTATGAAATATACATTACAATTTTTAGAAAAGTCAAGTCGAAAGAATAATTTACTCCTTTTCATCAGGAAGTGTATTGAATCCTAGCAATGTGAGCGAAAAATCTTGTGACCTATGACTTGTGACACACGACATATATAGATGTCTTCTAAAATACGAAATATTTTTGACCTTTTTTCATCTATAAAGTTCAAAAACCGAAACTGTACTATAGGTGCTGGTTCTTATTAATAACATACACCAATAGTATTCGACTTTCAGTATTGCTTTTAGAGTGTCGGTTGCAAAACCAATATTTATGTATGGTTTCGAACCAACACTTATTTAGTGTTTTATACCAATGGGCTCTAAAAAGTCATAAATTATTTAGAAGCCAAAATTTATTGTGCAAATAAGCCATAAGCTCATTCATGTTTCTGTTGGTAAAAAAACTCTGATACTTTCCAAGCCTATTTTGATCTCTACATCACCTAATAATAAAAATGCACATGCCACTTTATCATATTTACAATAAATCTATCACTCATGTAAAAAGACCTCTCTCCATTTCTCTCACCGTTGCTCTTCGAGCCGCCCCATCCGGATTCCTCCCATCCCTCCCCTCTAGATGTACCTACGTGCAATGCAATTATTGAAGCTTATTGTAGATCCTCAAATTTCCAACATGCTTTCAGGATGGTTGATGACATGAAAAAGACTGGAATTGGCCCAAATGCCCGGACTTATGATATTATTATTCATTCTCTCATAAAATCTCCATACAATCTTTTCCAGATAATTGAAACAGATGGCTGTGATCCTAAGTTGGATATGTTACAGAAAAACACCTTTCCATGCTTGAGTATAATATAAGGCAGCATCATAGGGCTTTTGGTTCAGTTGCCAGATGATAATGCATTACTTTTGACTTTACACAATACTAGTAAGGTGTCTGTCCATTGCAATGGGATCATAAATCTCATGTTAATCAACATTTTCTTTCACACACGCGGTCAATAGTTATGTTTTGCAAGCATCACATTCAACTGCATTTATGATGAATACAGCAGGTTTTTCGTTATGAATAATTTTGGACGACATAAATTCAGCCAGGCACCCATACCTGCCTGAGCTGATGTGGCTTCATTGTGTGGCAGGTTGGGGAGCTGGGCATAGGCATTGGCTTCTGTATGCAAGCAGCAAGTTCTTATCCGGTCCACCAGCAGGCTTGGCCTTTGAATATAATTTTCTATGAAACATTATGCAAATGAAACTGTGTATTATTGTAACTGCCGTTTAAAATTTACTGGTGAAATAGTTTAGGTGGTTTTATTATGGTAGAGCAATTAAACTAAATATTAGGAGCTCGCACACGTTTCATGTAACTTCGCTTTCTTTTGCCAATTTGAACACACTGTTGATCATGTAAGACTTAAATTAAAGGTTAGTGACATAAGCAGCTCGACAAAATGGAGTGATTTTGCAATTTTCTGCCTACAAACTGTAATCACACAGCCGGACAAACTTATCCACGCATCGACCATCGACATACCAGATTCGTAGACACAAACAGTATTTTCTTTACTATACCGGATTCATGTTTTAATGTACACAAACTCGATACATTACAGAACAGACAGCATGAATTCGATCATATGCCATTAAGAAAGCAGGACTAGCCACAAGACGGTGAGAAATAAAGTTCAGATGTGGTTCATGGAACTGTATGCATACTAAAGAGGCAATAGTCCAAAAGAACTGTATGGAGGACATTGCTTATTAACTCGGACCTGCGTTGTGGACTTGTGGTATGATATGGTAGATGCAAACGCCCTCAGTTCTTATGCTGCATTCTACCGCTCTCTGCACCAGCATAAGGATCAATGATGACATTTATCACCGCCGGCTTCCTGGCATGAAATGACTCTGAAAGAGCGGATTTTAACTCGTCTGGTGTCTCAACAAGATAACCTTTTCCTCCAAAAGCTTCCATCATTTTATGGTAAGCTGCAGCTGGAACAAAAGAAGTTGGGGCAGGATCATCTTTGTAGGGTCCGGTTATCTCATCAGGACTTCTACGGTCACCACCATAGACACCATTGTTGTTGAAGACAATTACAACAACAGGCAGCTGGTACCTTACCAATGTCTGAAGTGAACAGCATAGTACAAATGTATTAGGATAAGCTACATTTGGTACAATGCAATGAAAACAAAACAGAGCAAAATACAACTAGTTAGCAGGTATAGAAACAAAACAACACGTGCAAGATGAAGGCCAGCTACAAAAGCAATATGGCAGATGAAAAATTGAAGGCCACAAAAATGAAGATGGTAAAGAAACATGGCTAGTTGATAGAGTTCACCTAAACCAGGCTGAAGTCTGATAATGTTTTGTTATGTGTTGATTGTTGGGAACGAATGGGATAAGAGTGCATTATGGGAGGCCTTAGCTTCAGTGATTTGGCCATCGGTCATCTTGTGGTGTTGAGTCTTGGTGGAAGGTAGAAGGAGATGAGAAAACAGAGAATAGAGATGAGAAATTGGGATTAACTCTTGCTTTCTTTATTCTTCTCAGATAGACAGATATTACTATATTTATAGTTTTTCTAGATAACAACTTATCTTCTAATAAGAGGGAAATCCTAACTGAAACCAACTAATACTGTAGCTTATCCAGCAATAGCATTTAGCCGTGCTACGCCTGCCCCGCGTCTTCAGCCGCTGTGCTAGCGTGGGCGTTGGTTGCTGCCGAGTCCTGCGTGCTTGTAGTTGCCATGCGCCTACTTCGATGATAGACAATTCTCACCATGACAGTTCAGTCAACCACATAGAGGTTCTCTACAAACAAGTTTCAATGTTGAACGAGACTATGTACAGTTAGTTCATCAGAGGTGGGACATAAATTAGAGAAAGGTGTATCTATACCACACCTTTTGTTGTGGTATCAAATATTCATGCCACATTTTTCCGCCTTCCATCTATACCACTAGCTTTGAGAAAAACTTCCATCCAGATCACAACTGTCAAGTTCGCATATACATTGTTAGTCACAGATAAAATGCCCAACCAGACAAGGACCGACATTCTATGCTAGTGTTTCGCCTTCCATGGCAACAATGAGGCAACTCTGCTAGCTTGGCAACAGCAAGGCAGCATTGTCAGTCACAAGCACTAGCATCGCTTGGCATCTTCTGGGCGCTGGCTCTTCACACTTGTTTGCAAGATATGGAGGAAGGACAGCACAGACCTTCATGGCCCTCAAGGCTACCTTCCTTGTGTCCACAGTGACGAAGAAGAGGGTGTCGAGGCTGCCACCGCTGAGCTGAGCGAGCTGCTGTGGAGGGGACAGATCGAGGTGCGTCATCAGTGGGTTTTGGGAGGCATGTTTGAGCAGTGGCCACCACACTCATGGTCATAGCGTGCACGCTCCTGCTCATGATCGAGGAGCTCATCGATGAGGTATGGTTGCCCCAACGGCTTGGAAGCAACGTGACTTCAACTATGCCAGCGAGGTCAATGCAATGTGGGTCAGGTAGGGAGAGCAAGGCGAGCGCAATTTAGTCATTTCCGCTTGTACTATAACTTGAAAAAACCAGTACAAATGGAATATGCTAACAGAAGCTGATGGGGTGGATATTATATATGTGAGAAGTTTGCAGTGAGCTTGTGGTATAAATGAGAGGTGGCTGAGGCGCAGAAAAATAGTGGTGATATTTGGTACCCATGAAAAAGCTAGTAAGGATGCAATTTTGTCTATAAATTAAGCACACAAGATCACATTGCAATTATGCATTTTCTCCATTGAACATGAGCATGCCAATTAATATCCATCTATCTGAGTAGTAGCATAAAAAATACAATCGTCAAACAATTATTAATACTCTAAGAGAATTATTGAGCATGAGTAATATCTTATGCCTTACAACTGAGGAATGCTTCATTAATAATTCATGAAAGACAAAAGTTTACTTAACCCCCTGAAGTATTGGGCTTGGTCTACTTAACCCTTTGAAGTAAGAAACCATGTATTCTACCTTTTGAAGTATGAAACCAGTTCAAACAACCCCCAGGCCCCAGCATTGGTTTTGTAGGTGTTTTACTGTATGGATGATGATGTGGCCAGTGGTATTGCTTATGTGGCACTCCTTTTCTCTCACTGATCGGTAAGCACAGGAGTTACATAGAATCCATGGGCTTCTTTTTCAAGCCATTCTACTTGTAAAAAATATTTAACCAACTCATCATCATGTTTGTCATGGGTATGGGTCTAGCCCGATATAGGCGTGAACAGTACTGCGTGAACAGTACCACATGGTACTGTGGTAGCAGGTTAGGGATAAATTATGTTTAGCTAAGTCAGGTTTTCTATTAGAGATTAAGAAGAGCTACGATGCATCGATATGTGGCTCAGCCCACGTTCCCGTATTCGATACGTATCGGATATGAGGATACGTCCGATACGCTGATACTCCCGTAGCCCACTAGAAGCCAAGCCCAACTCCTTTGTACTCTCTCCCATCTCACCCCCACCGCAGCAGTCACATGCACAGAGAACACAGCGGCTGGCCTCCTTCCACCTCGAATCGAATTGAAGGTATTCGCTCTTCTCCGTCGTCATCGTATGCACCGCCTGATGAGCCGGCGTGGTTAGATCCGATCCGCCGCCGCGTTCTGCTCGATTACATGCTCCAGATCCAGCCTCTGTTTGCTGCTATCTAGAATTCCAGATCTGCCGCCGCCACTTGGGTGGTGCCTATGCCTCCGTGTGTCTACTGTCTAGTGGTGATTGCCCAAAATTTTTGTGCTGATTTGAATTTGAAGACGATGGAGCTGCTATGTGTTGTAGCTTTGTAATTGTAGAGTGTAGAGAGGAATCACTGGACCGTGATAATTCATTCGGCTTATTAAGTTCAATTGTGGGGATAGATCACACACTATTGGCCTTCTTTTATCTCATTTATATGTTTGTATTTTTTACATATATATATATACTCGCCATATCGCTGTATTCATGTTTTCAGAAAATTTCGTATCGCTGTACCACCGTATCCGTATCGCCGTACCCGTATAACATATCCAAGCAACATAGAAGAAGAGTCCTTTAGCAGATTAAAGTAGAAGTCCTCATCGTATTGTGTTAGGAGTCCTTAGATTTCAGATTAGAAATTAGAAGTTATATCTCTAAAAGGTGTATATATATCAAGGGTTAGCGTTTTAGCCAAGGCAAGTAATAAAATTGTCTATTCTTGTACCTTCTGCTCAAGCCAGCTAGGGCAAAGCTTCCTGCCGTGTCCACCTATTCTATCAGCAAGAGGGAAAGTTCTCTGCCGCTCCTATCTCTTCTATCGGCAAAAGGGAAAGTTCTCTGCCGCATCTATCTAATCTTCCAGCAAGAGGGGAACAACCTCAAGCCTAGCTACCCACAACTATTGGCTACACAGTTCGGGATCTCAAAACCCCGAACATAACATCTTGGTATCAGATTTCGGTGATTCTGTGACAACGGCATCCATGTCTTTCAGCAACATGCTGCAGACAACTCTGGAAGCCCTCACCGAGGAGTTACATTACCTAGAATAATCTTAGATTTATTTTTAGTTCATAATAATGTAGTAAATCAAGATGTAAAAGGCTTGAGTCATAGATCTATTAGGCATTATGATAGGGTTAAGATCCTATTGAAGCTCGAGGACGAGCTGCTCAAAAGGAGTGGTGTAATGTCATGGGTATGGGCCTAGCCCGATAAAGGTGTGAACAGTACCCACACGATACTGTAGAGGCGGTTAGGGATAAATTATGGTTAGCTAAGTCTGTTAGAGATTAAGAAGAGTCCTTTAGCAGATTAAAGTATAAGTTCTTATCGTATTGTGTTAGGACTTAGGAGTCCTTAGATTTCAGATTAGAAATGAGAAGTTATATCTCTAAGAGGTGTATATATATCAAGGGCTAGTGTTTTAGCTAAGACAAGTAATAAAGTTGTCTATTCTTGTACCTTCTATTCAAGCTGGCTAGGACAAAGCTTCATGCCGTGTCTACCTATTTTATCGGCAAGAGGGAAAGTTCTCTGCCGCTCCTATCTCTTCAATCAGTAAGAGGGAAGGTTCTCTGCCGCATCTATCTAATCTTCCGGCGAGAGGGGAACAACCTCAAGCCTAGCTACCCACAACTATTGGCTACGCAGTTCGGGATCCCAAAACCCTGAACATAACAATGTTATTGTTCATGTCATGGTCCATATGGCCAAATCAACTCTAGTGGGTTATTTGAACCAATTTTCATATTTTAGGGGTAAGAATACCCGATTTCACACTACAAGAGGTTAAGTAGACCAACCTTGATATTTCAAGGGGTTAAGTAGACTAAATATATAAAGAATCTTGTACATCCTGTAAATTTATTATTAAAAAGCTATACAACTTTCACATCAAATAGACCACAGAGCAGAATAGAAAGATATGCTCATCTTGGAATGGTCTTACCTGACAACTAGGTTTCAATTAAATAAATCCAAGCATCACATTTTGTTACATTGACAAAAATATGTGCATTATTGTAAGATAATCATAGGTTACCGTAAACACAGCTTATCATGGTCAGCTAGTCACGAATTGGCAATATAGCTAGATAGGTCTCACGTAAAATGCTCAAATTTTAGGTTTCCTATAAAATGTATAATTTATGACTAATGATGTCCTAAATTTGTGATTCTATACGAAGCTATTTCATCATGTTGCCCCAAAGGCCAATATGATATTACATAGGTATAACTGCGATCAATAAATATGGTTCAATTGTATGGAAGTAGGAAGTTGAGAAATGAGAATGTGAAAGCATCTATCTAAAGTAGACTAATATTAGGTTGATCAAAATGAATTTCTATGGGGATCTTCTAAAGAGAAATAAAGCAGCAGACAAACTATTTTAGGAACCAATAGTGCAATGGTGACCTATTTGAGTTGATTAAGGATTTTATACATTTTTTACATCTACAACCAGCTTAGTGTAAATTGATCTTTGGGCACATTATTTAAATGCCATGTTATCTTTGTCTATTGATGAGAGTATTTTATTGGCATGATAACACAGATTCATAACTGAGGGCAGTTGTTAACTTGCAGTCTAGTACTTATACTAATTATATGGATGATAGTTATTACTATATAAATTGTCTGGACAGTATTG
Organism: Zizania latifolia; assembly: GCA_000418225.1. Classification (NCBI taxonomy): domain Eukaryota; kingdom Viridiplantae; phylum Streptophyta; class Magnoliopsida; order Poales; family Poaceae; genus Zizania; species Zizania latifolia. The sequence goes on from KE372212.1 coordinate 314,023, forward strand.
ACATTAGCATAACGTGCGTAATCAACTACCTTTTTTTCTGAGCTCAAAAGAATGTTACATGCACCTCACAACAGCATGCAGAAGAAAAGTCAAATGAGAAGAAAAAAGGTGCTAATAATAGGGTGATGTCATGAAAATTAAATCAAATATATTATGAATTGTAGTAGCTATTTGATTTTTCAAAGTGGAAAATGAATGTTATTATTCATACCTCAACTTCCATTGCACTGAATCCAAATCCAGAATCACCCTCCACAGCAACCACAAGTCTGTCAGGCTCAGCCACTGCAGCTGCAATGCAGAACCCCAATCCAACACCCATTGTGCCCCATGTCCCTGCATCCAGTCTAGTCCTGGGCTCATTTTGCACAAGCACTGCCCTGCCAACATCCATGGTGTTTGCCCCTTCTGAGACCACTATAGGAGCAGGGCTTCCCTTGGCAAGGATAGCATCCCGAATAATCCGCATAGGTGTCAGGAAATTGAATGGCACAACATCCTTCGCAAGTTGTGCATCCATCTTAAGAACATTGTCCTTCGCCTTCTTGGTGATTGCTTCAACCCATGGGTGTGATCGTGCCAAGCAGAATGGCTGGTCCTTGATCTCCCTATTGATAAGCTCCGTGACTCTCTTTGCATCCCCAACAAGCCCAATATGAGGCTTCCGGAGCTCAACCTCCTCCTCGCATACATCCACAAGTATGAACTTCACATCTTTGGACCATTTGGGCGGCTCACCGAAGTGAAGCAACCAATTAAGCCTGGCACCAATGACTAGTGCCACATCACATTGCCCAATCGCGAGAGAGCGTGCTGCGGTGGCCGACAGTGGGTGCGTGTCGGGAACAACCCCCTTTCCCATCGGCGTCGGGAGGAAGGGGATGCCCGTGGTATCCACTAGCTTCTGGATGGCCTCCTCAGCCTTAGCATAGGCCGCGCCCTTCCCAACCACAATTAGAGGCCGCTCCGCGTGCCGGAGGAGCTCCGCGGCCTTCTGGATTCCCTCGTCCAGGGAAATGTGCTTGGGTGGGGAAAAATCGGATTTGGCCGAATCGGCGGCGGCAGCGTCTATGAGGGCGGCGGCCTCGGATTCGGTGAGGGTTTGGTGGAGGACGTCTGATGGGATGTCGAGGTAGCAACCGCCGGGGCGGCCGGCGACGGTGGCAGCGAGGGCATGGAAGACGAGGCGAGGGATGTCGGCGATGGTGGTGGCCTTGATGGCGAGCTTGACGAAAGGCTTGGTGGCGGCGATCTGATCGAGCTCCTGGAAGTCGCCCTTGCCGGCGTCGGGCTGGGAGCAGGAGCCGGAGATCATGAGGAGCGGCCAGGCGTTGGCGGTGGCGTGGGAGAGGCCCGCGAGGCCGTGGACGCAACCGGGGCCGGAGACGGTGAGGAGCAGGCCGGGACCGCCGGTGAGGAAGCCGTAGGCGGCGGCGGCGTAGCCCGCGGACTGCTCGTTGCGGAAGGCGAGGAAGCGGACGCCGGCAGCGGCCGCGCGGGAGGCCAGGGAGGTGACGGGGATGCCCACCACCCCGAACATGTGCCGCGCGCCGGCCGCGGCCAGCGCGCGCCCCGCGAGGGCGCTGCCGTCGACCTTCCTAGTGGCTAGGTCTGTCGCCATTCTTTGCTTTGCCGCACGGCCGCAGTCGAAGACTTGAGGGAAAGTTGGAGGAAAATGAGCCAGCCCCTAGTTGGAAGCCGTGGTGCATCAACACGAGAAAACTCCAAACAAATATCCTACTACTAGCACTCATGCACTTGCTGACCAACGTTTTCATCATGCGGTCAAATCGTAGCTGTTTTCTGGGCAAATTTTCGTATATGTCGGCTAAAACATGCCACCGAGATAAAGAAAACACGCCACGTCAGTCTGTCGAACTGAAACGGGTTATTCTTTCTTATTACTCTATCAATACTAAAATATACTCTCTCTATTTTAAAATACAAAGTCTTTTATATTTACATATGTATTAAGCTAATATCGATTTAATATTAGTCTTATACCGGTCAATACTATTTATACCGATCAAAATTATATTTTAAATTTTATTTGAGATATACCACATTCAAGACATAAGATATAAACATATAAATATATCATGTTTAATCGATCGTATTGATGTATGTTTTAAATAAGAATATTTTATAAAATAAATTTATATTATTTTATTATAACCTAGAACGATACATTGATATTAGCTAGTACAGGATTATTTTATTTCAAGAGCCAGCCAAAATAGCCTCTAGAATAAAATTAACAAGTTTGGTTAAGAGACAAATAGAAGTATACGAACACATTGAGAGATTGTCAATGATGGCTATCAGATTTATACAGATTGATCAGGGTTCAATAGGAAAGAACTGCGAAAGACTTAGTCTCTCACAATAACATTATATTTACCTAGGTTTAGGCTTTCTTGTAGATAATAGCTATATGTCATGCTATATTGAGTTAGAATGCAAGTATGTTACACCTTATGTTTTTCTAGGTTCCTTCCTTTCTTGTCCTCTAGGCAGCATTTACTCCTTATATTCTACTATGAGAATATTTTTATACTTTAATGTACCACTTACCACTTATCATCTATTCTATTGTTTCATCATGTGTCGGTGAATTGTCGAGTAGCCTACCCAAGGGGGTATCCGAGGTGATGAATAGAGAGCTAGGGAACCATGACACTCTCGAACACGATGATCGACTCTAGACAATAAGAGCTAAGATTTATACTGGTTCAGGTCTTCCAAGGGATAATAGCCCTATGTCCAGTGTTTTAGTGGATTATATTGTGTTTGAGCATACAAAGCTATGCGCTTATGCAATGAAAGCATAAAAGCATGAAGAATATGATGCCTTTGGGGGTGTCTCGCTTCCTTTATATAGTCAAGGGGTAATCCTAACAACCCAGGACTCTATCCTAAGTCGGTTTTTCTTATGTTCGGGATTACATACCTAACCCAGATCTATATTCCCTAATTACAAGGATTCTGGTACCAACATATCTCTTTATACTAGATATAGAGCTCGGTTATCAGATAAGGATCTGATATTTCTTATTAGAATCGAACCCCTCTTCATGGGTCATACCAGACTCCAATGCTAGGCTTGGCCTACTCTCGGTCTAGGCTGATAAGCCCTACGCAGGATACCCAGGGGTCATATCTCCGATAGCAGCCCCTAAGCTCTTCTTAGCTTAGATGTAAGTCTTCAGCTGAACAAGCTAGGAGGAGCTCATCTTTTGTCTTGAACCTTCATGTTTTGTTGAGGCCTGATGATCTTTGAAAAAAACTTTGTCTCTATTGTGTGAGGTGCACCCACACGGTGTAGCCCCCGAGTCTCAAATCAAATGGAACATTAGGCTCGAGGGTCAAGAAGCATCTTGATTCATATCATTTGCAGTCTTGATTTGAATTAAACCTTGAGTGCTCGGACGGAGATAGTCGATCGGACATGAGCCCAAGTCAGGAATAGGCAGGTGCTCGAGCGAGGTCAATCGTCGAGTACGGTCATCAGCCAGAGTCCTCAAGCAACCGAGGTCTTGGGCGCAACTGAGCCTCCGACCTTGAGCACTCAGGTCTTGATCACTCGAGCCCCCAAGCGTGCAAGGTCTCGAGCGCGCAAGCCGTCGAGCTCCCGAGGAGCTCAAGCATAGCGAATTCCGCCTGTTATCTCTGGAATCGAGTCAAAAATTTGCTTTTTGGCTTGCACTGGTCGTAATTAATGCACTGTAGTTGAGGGGACAGGCAGCTATCTTCGCTCTGATTGGTCTAGCCATAGTTGCCAGGCATAGATAGGGAGGCGGAACCGTCTTGTCAACACGACCAGAGCACGTGCTACAACCAAAGCGACACCGGTTCGCAGCGATCGTGGCTAACGTCACGATGACTATTGCATGGCTATTTAAGCCGTTTGCCCCTTCTTCTTCCACACGCTACTGGTTCAAACTCCCACTACAACCGTCCATCTCCTTTGCCTCCTCCTTCCTTCGTCTTCTTCTCCATTGGCTCCCCATCGTCCAGCGCACCACTACTACTGCGTAATATGTCGCCGCATCGCCCGCCGCCTGTTCTAGTTGAAGCCGATGGCTCCCGATAGTCTAGTGCGGTCTAAGGAGTGGCAGGCGTCGGCAATGACGCCGACAAAGCTCAAGGCACTTGAGGCGGCGCAGCTCCTGTTGGCGCAAGCGATCTCAGGCTAGCACGCGGTGGTGGGAGAAAGCTTCCTGACTCTAAACTCGAATGAGGTGATATTGTTCGAGTCCTTCTTACTCTATGGGCTTGGCCTCCTAATGCATTCTTTCCTTTGCAACCTTCTCCACCACCACAAAATCTCCCTCATCAATCTCAACCCTAACTACATCCTCTAAATCGCCATCTTCGTACATCTATGCGAAACATACTTGGGAGTGGATCCTCACTGGAATAGCTTTTGATACTTCTTCTGTCTCTGGCGTACGGCGAGGAACAAGGTGGTTGGCAGCGCGGTGCTCTAACTTCACGAAGGCAAGGCAGCGGAGTACTTGGAGATGCCACTAACCACCTTGAACAAGGGCTGGCATGCCGACTAGTTCTACGTCGTGAACCATTCACCAGCCCTTCTAGCCCAGATCGACCAAAGGCTAGAGGCCTCCCTCCAGTGGATGGACCAAGGCCGCTCATCAAAACTAGACCAGGTCTGAGAGTTGGTGGGGCTAATGATGAAGCTCTGCCATGACAGGTTGAGCAGGATCGGCGTCATGGCTTGCTTCTTAATGCGGTGGATATTTTCACTGCAGGAGCGAGCGACGCCGGCCTATGAGGCATTCAGGCCATGGGACCCAAACAACCCGACGGCGGAGTGGATGACCCAGGGAGATGTCATCAGACTCCACCGCTACTTCTTCAGTGGGAAGCCTAGCTTTCCAACGGACCTCGAGTTCATGATGTACTGCATCACGAACCCACGGCCACTGGTAACCCATGGTCACAGGGTCATGCTGCATTTTTCTTGCAACCGACACTCCCTAAGCACCCAGCGGAAGTCGACCCGCGTTGGTGCGTGTTGCCCTCGAGTGACTCCGACTCGCCTCCTCGGATGCTGAAGTGAAAGGGGAAGGAGCTGGCCAGGACAAGCAAGCGCTCAAGGCCAGCGATGGTCAGGAAGGATGGGGCAGCGCCGATTGGGACCAAGTGCCTGGTACTGTATAGCTCATATGAGTCGAATGAGTCGAATAGCGAGGCAGATGTCTCCATCTCCAATGCCATGGTGGCGCCTGCTCCTCCTCTGGCGAAGGGGGTAGTGAGGCGCTGGTTCATAGGCTCCTACCGGGTGGCGGCCAGGTAAACTTTGTCTTCTTTGCTCCTTGGCTATGGATTTTGTTTTGACCTCTGCTTGTCTTCAATTTCTACTTCTGTGACTTGCAGGGTCCCTAGGGGTGCTCTCCCTTTAGGGGTGATGGCAACATCATCCCTACCAGCCATGACGGTGGCGGTCAAGGCCTTGGACCCGGTGGCGATCAAGGATCACGTCGGCGGTTGCCTTGTCGGGGATGATGTGGATGCTGCTGCCGATGCCCCTGTCCCTATTATCAGGGATGAGGTGGATGCGGCCGCCGCTGGCCTGACCGGGGACATTGCGGTGGACCCAGTCGTGGTGTCCACCCTGTCGTTGGTCGGTGGAGATGTTGAAGCAAAACATGTTGTAGCATCTGTGGTGGAGGTTGTCGACCCCTCGGTGGCAATGACGGTGACAATGAAAGGCCGAGCCATCGATGGGCCCAATCGGTCTTCAGGTGGTGGCGTGAGTGCCCAACCAGGTGTTGACCTCGATGCCCAAGAGCACGTCAGGGATCCTCGCCCAACTGGTCGAGGCCGAGGAATTAGAGTCCTCAAAGGGGGCGGCCCTCAAGGAGATCAACGCCCAACTGGCTGGGTGGCTGGCAGTAAGCCCCTTGCGTTTATTTCTTGTCATCCTTTTCCTGCATCATTTTTAGCTAACTTCTTCATCTTTGCTTGCAGCTGTTCCACACGAGGTCGACGGGTAGGCTCGATAGACTTTGCTGGGTTGGACAAATGCATGCGGGAGAGGCCTTCGGCATAGGCTAGGTGGCCGCCCTTGAGGCCAAGGTCAAGCAGCTACAGCGTGAGCATGCTAACCTCGAGGCGAGGGTCGAGGCCTTGACGCGAGAAGGCATCAAGGCTTGGGCTGAGGCGGGTGCAGTGGTGGTGGCAGCCGATAATGCCACCAGGATGGCCAAAGAGACCGTGCGATGGGAGGAGACCACCAAGTCCACCGTAGAGGTGGCGAGGGGGTCGAAGGAGGCCACTCGAACTACCCTAGAGGTGCTGCGGGGCACCTAGGAGATGGCTAAGGCAGCGGCGCTGAATGTCGCCACTGATTTTGGCGGTAAGCTCCTTTACTTGTTTGTTTTACTCCTGTCCCCCTTTCTTTGTCTTGGCTTCAAGGTTGACTTCTTTTTCTTCATGCAGAGCGCCGAGCTCGGTACGAGGCTTGGATTGCCAAGTTTGAGGCCGAAGTGGCGACTTTGAGGGCGGAGGCGGGTCGAGTCCGCTCGGCGGTCGACTGCCTTTATTTTCTTCTAGTGGATGACCCATCGGGCCCAAGCACCTCAGACAAGGAGTTCTTGAGGAGGCTTGTAGGCCTCGAAGTCCAGCTTCAGGTCTTTGTCGCTAATGTCATGTGGAACAGGATCGACCATACCCTGACCCATGTCCGGGCGCACTACCTTGACGTGGACCTCGAGCCGTTGGCGGCCGGGTTCCCTGCTGGAGTGTCCCCCGAGGAGACCCTTGTGTTTCGGCAAGGAGTAGAGGGACTCGCCGTGACCATGGCCAAGGATCTCCATCTTCTTTTGCCTGACGAGGACCCGGAGCAGCCACCGCCCCCTAAGGTGTAGTGTAAGATAGCCTCTATAAAAAGTAGTAGATGATTAGACTAACTCCTTTTGTGTAAAGAAACTTGTCTTTAGTGAATAAAATCATTCTTTTGCTTAACATGGAAATTGTTGTGTGCTAAAGTTCTTAGCATCTCGAGGAACATTGAGTTGGACATATAGTGCTCAGCGTAGGGATCTAATGACATGTGCATGCCTACCGACATCAGGCAACATAAGTACTCGAGAGCTTCGAAACTCTAGATTTTAAGTTAAGTCCTTTTGCAAAGCTGTGGTCGGGTCTCAAGCCACCGTTATAGCCGTATAGTCTTAGGTGCAGGGAACTAATACCACATACATGCTAACCTGATATCAGGCATCATGAGTTCTCAAGACCTTCGAAGCTTTAGCAAAGTTGAGGATAAGGACTCGAGCCCCCGAGGATCTTAGCAATTGATTGAGTACCGAGAGGGGCGCTACTGCTAGCTTTTTTTCACCCACACAGTTGTTAGCGCCAAACCCAGAGCTACTTCATAAGGGCACAACTGACAGGCTAGGCGTACAACATTTTGCATCAACTCAAGGGGGGTCGAGTCTTGCTGGTCGGCGATAAAAAATATAGTTCAAAATATATGAAATGAGATTCAGATTTATTTACTCAAAGACGAGGGTATAAGAGTACATAGTTAAATGGAAAAGAAAAACTTGGGGTCAACAAAGCTTGAGATTCCTGCCAAAAATGCATCGCTAAATATGGTCTCGAAAAAGGATCGGTCCAGAGGCCGATCTTCGGGTGTTGGCGCCGTTGATCTTGTAATCCTAGGTTATCATTCGCCTCGTGTCATGGCATTCTTGCAGGACTTCTTACGCCACACATGTTCACTGGCTTGCTGTCACTGGGCTTGCCCCGAGGTGTTGCTTTGTCCTGCTTTTCTCGATCGTTTGAGTTGTCGGGCGGCCTCCTTGAGGGTCGAGCTCATCTTTCAGAGGCCTGGAGTCTATGGCATTGAGGCGAGGGTCTCTTGGATCGAATTGATCTCTGAGACGAGGTCCCAAGGAGCTCTGTCGTGCTTGGTGTCAGCTCGGTAGTCTTCGGAACAGAGCTGTGTCGATTGGGAACTCCAGAAGCTTCTATCTCGATGTCATGTTGACCTGGTGCACTGGCTAGAGCTAGCTTCGAACATCGTGGGGCTTTCGTCGATCACTTCGGCGCATGGCCGAGTGAGCCGGCTAGCAAGCCGACCCCCACGTGCTTAGGGAAATCTTCCTGAGCTCATGAAGGGGAGCCCCGATGATGCAAGTCTTCTGGCGACCCAAGAAGTGCTGGATCACCTAATTAGCGACCCGACCGACGAGCTGGTCCGTTACCATCTCCATAACGGTGTCAGTCAGGCACTCTATGACCCAATCCACCTTCCTAGCAATAAAGGGATCAAGGACCTAACGTGGAGATCGGGCTGGCGCCGGTGCTGAGTCGAAGGGGACCAGCCTTCCGGTCGAATTGACAATGTACATGGTGTCGCCAAGGAAAATGTCGTCCCTAGCCTAGCGGAAAGGCAGTGTGGAGATGCCATTGGGCTCTAACGAGAGTTGCCATGATCTCCTACCTGGCATGCCAACTATCGGTGAATTGCTGAGCAGCCCACCCAAGGGGGTACTCAAGGTGATGAATAGAGAGCTAAGGAAGCGTGGCACTCTCGAACTCCATGGTTGACTCTAGACAATAAGAGCCAATATTTATACTGGTTCAGGCCTCTTGAGGGATAATAGACATACGTCTAGTGTTTTGGTGGATTATATTGTATCTGAGCTTACAAAGCTATGCGCTTATACAATGAAAGCATAAAAGCATAAAGAATATGATGTCTTTAGGGGTGTCTCGCCCCCCTTATATAGTCAAGGGGCGAGCCCAACAACCCAGTACTCTATCTTGAGTCGGTTTTCCTTTTGTCTCGGATTACATACCGAACCTAGGTCCTTATTCTCTAATTATAAGGATTCTTGTATAAACATATCTCTTTATACCAGATATAGAGCTCGGTTACTAGATAAGGATCTGATATTTCTTATCAGAATCAAACCCCTCTTCATGGGCCATACTAGACTCTAATGCTATGCTTAGCCTGCTCTCGGTCCGGGCTGATAAGCCCTACGCAAGGTACCCGGGGGTTATCCCCGACATCATGCTAGCAATATTGTCGCTGCCGGTAGATCTCCTATTGGTGAAGTCGATGCCTTAGAGATCGTTGTGTGGGACATCTCCCTTCTACTTCTACTTGACAAAATAGGGGCAAGGATAGATGAAGACAATAGAAAAATAATAATTAACCATCGAAACATCTTCATAATATATATGTATAATAAGATAATAATGCTAGCGTGTCCATGGTAACCTGTTTAAGTGGATAGTATTATGAAAAGTAGATGGGTATGTGGCAATAAAGCATTCTATATCATTTTTTCTCTTTATAGATAGAGGCCGGATGATATTGTATGGGCCAAATAATGTGTTGATATCTATAAAATCAGATTAATCAATTTAATACTCTATTGAATCCACGTGAGATGTTGGATTTGATAATCCATATCTCCTACACCCTCCGTCCTATAATATAGCAATCTAGGACCGAATGTGACATTACATAGTACAATGAATTTAGACAGTGGTACTGTCCAGATTTGTTATACTATGTAATGTCTTATCTGGTTCTAGATTGCTATATTATGGGACAGAGGGAGTACTATACTATTCACATCGGTATTTGAATCAACCAAATTAAAAACGATAATGCTTCTAGTCGGTCGTCTGCACAATAGAGTTTTCTCGGACGGATATGCCCACGTGGCCTAGCTTGCACCCACATGGCCCAACGATCTAGCCCAACGCATGCAGCCTAGCACACAGCTAGCCAAGTGCATAGCCAACAACGAATTTTAAATATGAATATTTTACTAGTTGAAGACGAATCTTTCACTAGTTGAAGATGAATGTATCACCTATTACAATAGCTAGAACTCAATGTTTCATACGTGAGAGCAAAATATTTCACTCTTTTATTTCTAATGTTTCACCTTTTTATTTTAAATGTTTCACTCTTTTATTTCAAATGTTTTTCACTCTTTTTTATTTCGAATGTTTCACCTGTTGAAGACGAATGTTTCACCAGTTGAAGATGAGTATTTTACCAGTTAAAGATAAATGTTTACTAGTTGAAGATGAATGTTCCACATGTTATAGTAACTAGAACTCAATGTTTCATACGTAGGAGCAAAATGTTTCACCCTTTTATTTTAAATGTTTCACCCTTTTATTTCAAATGTTTTCACTCTTTTTATTTCAAACTGTTTCATCTCTTGAAGACGAATGTTTCACCAGTTGAAGATGAATGCTTCACCTTTTTTATTTAAAATGTTTCACTGAAATTTCAAATGTTTTACTGAAATTTTAGTGAAACATTGGAGCGTCCGGAGTTTAGCTTCTCTCGGACATCCGACCTGTAGTCTGCTCCAATTAAAAATCTTACAAAACCCTAGCTCTCGTCAAAACTGATGAAGCTGATCGGATCTAGATAATGATCCGTCTTCATCTCTAGCTCGTTACTCACGGCTAAAGCCAATTCCTGCTAGATCAGGCCACATGCATGTCAGTCACTTAACATCACGCCAGCAATGGGTAGGGATGGATTTGGATTGGATACACATGGAATCGAATCCGGATGTCACTATTTACCATGTTTTATTTCGGATTCAAATACAGATACGAATATTTTCGTATACGAATACAAAACGGATAGTTTGAATTCGAATCTAAATCCGGATGTTTACTAAGTTTAACTTAAATTAAATATAAAAATAAAAAGTATGAAATCCATCTATATTTTAATTGATCAAATTCAATTAATCAACAAATTTTTTGTGAATGGTATATATAAACATGCACCACAAATATAATCAATTAAAATTTTATGAATTGAACATAATCAATCAACCAACCAAATATTTTCACTTTAGCAACGTAATAGAAATATATGCTGTAGTTGTTTTTTCTGGTCTACACTTCAATAATATACGTTTAAAGCAACAACAATATACAATGTCAATCACTCAAATTATGCACATGTGCTCTATTGCTTGTATGACTATGAAGTGTATAAATAAAACCATTTTTCATAACTACTTCAAGAATTTATTCAAATTCAAATCAATTTTTTGCAAATAAAAAGTAAACAATGATTTAATCATCCTGTTATCTTATACTGCTAGAAAATCCTAGTAATTTAAGTGTTTTATAATTACATAAAGAATAAATAAACCACACATATTGATATAGTAATGCCATAGTATCATGAGTCTCTAATAGTCTGATCTGTGTGAAATCCTAAAACAGATATGGATGTATCCATTTTTATATCCACATTCAATAAAAATTCAGATATCCGTTTCTATATCCATATTTACCAAACAAATTCAGATGTTTCTATTTATCGTCCACATTTAATTTGAATACGAATATGTATATCCACATTTATAGTTTATCGGATACAGATATGGATAATTCGGATATTTTCACATCCGTATCCATCCCTAGCAATGGGTGGTCAGGTGTATGTAGTATTTTCAAAAAGGAGGAAAAAAGCGACGAATGGCCTCGTGGAAACGTTGTGTCATTTTCTGCGAGCTAATAATTGAGGTAATGTTCGGACATGGTTGCAGGTCTATCTCGCCTACTAAACTATAACGAATTTTTAAAAATTCCTACTTTTTAAAAATATATTTTGAATTAACTTTTCAATATTTAATTTATTTGTTCGTATACTCGATTGTGATAACAGACTAGTTGGATACCCGTGCGTTGCTACAGATTAAAATATAATCATAATATTTTAATAAATATATACGTACAATCAAATCTAATTGTAAGATAGGGAGCAAGAAAATACTATAAAATTAGTATGTAAAAAATGCACTATAACCTACTTATCAATTCATATTAGTTTTTTATAAATTACCATAATATCATCACATAATGAGTGAACTCTAGTGAAATTTATTTTTTAAGTTAACAAAAAGCGTATTCAAGAACTACAATGTTTGGAATCGCAAAGGGGATCTTTTATTTCTATAATTCATTGAGTTTATAATAAAATTTAGTAAAAAAATAAATTTACAAAGTTGAATTGGACATAAAATTATTCGTGTTTTTAAAGAAAGCGGTAGGACATATGATATCATGCCGTGCTACAAAATGTCTGAAATATATATTGACGAAATATGACATTTTGCAAAGTTCATATTTAGCTGAAAATACAATACACTGACCGTGAAGTGAGTACTTCTTTGTAAACAATGTTTTTTGTGAAGATTCCATTGTTATTCATCATTTGGTTCTGAGTGGCCTTATCTTTCTTTGCAATGACCATAATTTTTATGTTCCTCGTAGCAGTAGCTCTTGATAAAGCAACATACAACTGGCCATAAGAGAATACTAGATCAGAGAGGTACATGCCAACATTTGGGATCTTCTGCCCTTGTGCCTTATTAATTGTCATAGCATAGCTTAGCCTGATTGGGAACTGCTTCCTCTTGAATCTAAAGGCAAACATTTCATCGTCGGATGGGCACAAAGGTATCTGAGGGAGGAATACCCTTTTTCTAGCATACTAGCCTACCACAATCTCAACATCTATAGCATTCCTTTCGAACCCTCTGACAGTCAACCTTGTCCCGTTGCATATTCCATTGGCTAGGTCAATGTTCCATAGTAGTATGACAGGACGATTTATCTTAAGCCTCAATATATGCAATGGAAGCCTGTTAGGTGTCAACGAGTTCAAAAATTCAGGAGGGTAGTAGTTGTGTGGGTCATCCTCTACACAATCAAAGCTATGGTATACCATCTCCTCCCCATGAAACAAGTCGATCATCTTTATATTAATATTATCGACGTATTCATTTTGTGTTGATAAAATGGCCCGAGATGTGATGTAGTTTGGATCTAAAAGATTATCATCCAAGGTCGGAAACAAACTTTGTATGAGTGTCAACATCACTATCGTTGCCAGTACATGGCACACATATATCATTAGGAAGACATACATAGCTATGTTCATCAGCCTCCTTAGTGTCATTTCCAATGCGAAGTAGATACTCTACGAACCATGGATCGCTTTGGGCCCTCATGTTACGAACAAGCTTAAGCTGTTGCATTAAACCCTAAAGATAGGATTTATGAAGTGTCGCATCAGTTATTTGAGGCCTTGACCCCTTCCGAACAACCAGTAGCACTTGTTTAAAGTCCCCACCAAACACGACCGTCTTACCCCCAAACAGCACATCCCTTCGGTCCATGATGTCTCGCATGCTACTATCTAGGGCCTCAACAGCTTGTCGCTTTGTCATTGAGGCTTCATCCCATATTATTAGTGATGCTCGCTGAAGGAGCTTGGCTGTCCCACTCTACTTTGTGAAGTTACAAATAGCCACATCTTCAATGTTCAGTGGGATTTTAAACCTTGAGTGTGCGGTCCTACTGATGGAATTGTGCTCTAGAGAATTCTGGGGGAACCGGAAGTTCTGGCTGAGGGCCGAAAGTTCCGGGTTCTAGAGTATCTGGAAGTTTCGGTTGGACTGGAAGTTCCGGGCCAGCCCTAGTTTTGGTTTTCTAGAGGAGCCAAATGTTCCGGTTGGACCGGAAGTTCCGGGCCTACCTGGATGAACCGGAAGTTCTGGGTCGAAATAAATTCGATACAGAAGGATATTTTCAGAAGTTTCGGTCAGAACCGGAAGTTCCGGTCCAGGCAAACAGATTAGATCTGTTGGGCTTTAATACAGATTAAAAGCCCGTGACAGGGCATTATATAAAGAGAGGTGGGGCAAGCACGAAAAGGCTGTTGGTTGTTGTCGCTATTGCGCCTAGTTGAGAGCCCTAGCCGCCACCTGTCTTCTCTCCTCGATTGCAAGTATTGTGATCGATCTCCTCGGATCTCGTGAGTGGTGCTAGCATGCCGGCACGAGGTGATCCTATCCCCGGACGTGTGGATACCGTGGAGGCACTACTCTAATAGTGGTGCTCATCTTCTTTCCGTGAAGATCGTCGGATCATAAAATCGCGTCGTCTTCATCGCCGGATCACTGACGAACGAACAGGACAGGGAGGAGCAGCTCGAGGACACCCTTTGTTGACTCTACTTCTACTGCCCGAGCGTGTCTCGAGGCTCAAGGTAACGATCCATGATCCCATTACATGCATGGTTCTTGGGCTAACGGGATAAATTTTTGAAATTAAGCACTAGCGTAGCCTCCCCATAACCCCACAGTGGTATCAGAGCCTACATGCGTAGTGTTCGATCTAAATCGATAACATATGGTGATATGTGTTAGAAATAGATTGGATTTATTGTTTTATCGTCGAATTTTCCGGAAGTTCCGGTTGGACCGAAAGTTTCGAACCAAAATAATTTTCAATACAGAATGTTATTTTCGGAAGTTCCGGTTGGACCGGAAGTTTTGAGTCCAGAAATTCCGGTTGGATCAGAAGTTCCGGACAGAAATAAATTCTGTACAGAAGGTTATTTTCAAAAGTTTCGGGTGTGACTCGGAACTTCCGGGCTAAAATAAATTCGAGTCAGAAGGTTGATTTCAGAAGTTCCGGCCCTGAGTTAGAAGTTCCGGGCCCTTCGACTGGAAGTTCCGGAACTACTGGCCAGAAGTTCCGGGTCCAGTTCAGTCACGTCTAGATTCCGCCTAACTTGTTTTTGCAGGGAATGTTGTGACTGGTATGGCCTTGCAAAGTATATGATACTCGCTTGTAATAACATGGCCTGCGTGTCATGATTGATTACAGCCCAAGGCTGTTCAAATGTTTGTAGGACCGAAACTAGCGACTAGAGGGGGGGTGAATGGGCGCAAAAACAAAAACACAGCGGAAAAACAAAAATCTTTCAACCTCTTGTATCGAACTTGCGAGTGGTTTCAAGATGCTCAGCACAAGGCTGTGTTTAAAAATTCACTCATTGCAAGTTGATACACTCTCCTCCAAAA
>KE372212.1:366676-378852 GCA_000418225.1 Zizania latifolia
AAGTCCTTGGGAGAAGTCCTCGGGAGTTCTCGACCTCAGGCAAAGGTTTCTCGAGGACGTTGATCAGCTTCTCAAGGACGTCGATCGGCTTCCCGACCACATCGGCATGCTCGAGTTGGATCGGCTCGCTACTCCTACTCTCCTTCCGCTGCACTGCATGCCTGAGGTATCGATCTATGGTCTCTCTCTTAGCAAGATATCCTGGTGTGCGCGGTAGAAAAATTTTGTTTTCGACTAGCGTAGCATCCGCGTTCCCCAATAGAGGGACAATGCAGGATGGCAGGGCGGCGGTGGCACCAGGCAGGGGGACCTAGCAGAACTGTGGGAGTGTGGGATGCCTAGGGAGGGGCTGTTTCTGCTACTGCTGCCGGTAGGAGGTGAGAGGAAATTTTGAAGGAAGATGCAGGAACAGGAGATTTGTAGCCCTACGGGTCAGTGAAAAAAAGAGAGTAGGAACTGTGAAGGTAATGGACCTGGCGCTGTCATCAAACAAAGAGTTTTCTTGGTTTTGTAGTTGTTGGTGGTGAGGATAATGGAAGTTTAGTGATATTGTCAATTAAATTAGCTCTATGCCATCTCTTCTGACAATTGCCTTTTTGCTATGGTTGAAATTCGTTTCCAGCAAAATCGACTTGCAGAATCCTGACATTGAGTACTTCTTTTGCATAAATCTCAACAAAGATAGATACAACCGTGAGTTCCATCTTTCTAATATTCATACAACTATACTGTATAATTCATATTATTGTCTTTGGTAAAAGCGTTGTTGCTAATGCCTCTTTTGTGCTGATAACAGTACTTCAGTGTAAACCATTTCTGAAAGATTCTGAAGAATTTGTGAAGGATCTAAACTGCACTAACGATCTGTTCTAGTTTGTGAGAATCATGAGAGAGAGGTTCCAGGCTGCTGGAATCAACAGTACTCCATATTGCATGCTTTCATTATAAATCTGCATAGAGTTCCTTTTCCCCTAACTGGCAAGATGAACTTAGACCTGACAACAATATCAATATTAACTGTCCTTACATGATGGGAGTTTGTCTACTTTACCATTGGAGTTAAACAGGACATTCTTCACAGTAGTCACGTTGAAAAGCTACAAGATGTAAATGCTTCCAACATGTACCAAACAACAACATACTCCGTAACGGAGAACATTTATTTATTTCTGGACAGTGAACAGTACATGAAAAAGAGCTACATCTCTCCTTAAGGAGATCACGTCACAACACGTTTTTTCATTCTAATTAGAACATTTACTTTCAACACCTTTTATTCTTTCAGAAGTTCCAACCTCACCAACACACAGCCAAACAGCTTCTCGATCATGTAGCAGGATGGTTAGACGGGGCGCCGGCTGGGGCGGCAACTAGAGAGATGTTCGAGAGAGGACTGCCAAACAGGAAGCAAGTAGTGTAGCAGCAGGTTAAAAACGAGTATGAATCCTGAACCAGCAATCCGATGGTTAGGAAAAATTGGGCCTAATGGGTTTAAATAAAAACTATTCGATCCATTTTCATCCCTAACTATCTGAGTGTTATTGCAGTTATAAAGCATTGTATCAGCATGAATGTTTTATACCTAGGATAATCATGGTTTCTTGCTACCACTTAAACCCCATATTCACATGAAAGTATATCAATACTGATCAGTGATGTGATTTAATAACTCATTAAAATACAGATAACTATATCTATCTACCCTACTGTATAATTGACGTAAGAATACTCACTCATCTGGAAGATCTGAGCCCTTCAATCGCTTTTATCAAATCTCAGCACTTTGTTCCTGATGATCCGACCCACCTAAACCAAATTTCTGTTGCTCCTCTCCTCTAATCTAATCTCCTGCCGCCACCTCTCGTCCTCCCCACGTCGACGCTTCCTCCACCCCCGTGAAGCCCACGACGGCGATCACCGCCCCCCGAAGCCCTCGCTGCCACCTCCGATCCAGGGACGCCGCCGCCACTCCCATCTCTCACTGCCTCCCCTCCTACACTCCCAGAACCCTTACCCTAGCCCTCCCTGCCTCGTGGCCCACATAGGCCACCACGATGGCGAGCGGTGCCCCCGACGCTGGCATTGAACGGGTGTTGTGGACAGAGGCCGAGATCACCGGCACGAACACGACGGCGAGCGGCACATCGACGAGGTGCACCAGGTCAGCGAGGAAGAGGAAGGCCCCCATGGTGACGCTAACAACTACGACGTGCTCTCGGACCCTCTGCTGCCACCTCCCGTCGGTGCCACACACCGATCGCGCCCTAGTTCTGCCTTCTTCGAGAACATATGCGTGATCTCAACAAGGTACGCGATTGCTCATACTCCCTCGCACCCAAACCTTCCCCATCTATGCCTTACTCCTCTTCCGCCACTCATGCCGTCCCTCCCTCCCATGCGTAGGTGGTCGTCCTGGTTCTGGGCGCCGCCGCTGCCTTCTTCAAGAACATCCACGCGATTGGATGCGTACACTTGTAAGGCGCTTCTGTACTCTCCCTCCCAATTCCATCATTGTTTTCTCTCGCAATCTGCTCATGTTGTTTGTTGATTGGTGTGGTGTTCTATATCGCGGATGCAGGCTAGAGTGGACCGCCGTATCGACCACGTTCTTCGAGGACCCCAACTCACTCAACAAGGTACGCGGTTGCTCATGCCTGGTAGTTCGCAATGCGACATGGTGCGCACATTAGGTGTTCGTTCATTTGCTTATGCAAATTGTGCTAGGCTCCTTGCCCCTCGATTTATGACCCTGCTGAGAAATACAATTCGCTGATCATCCCCGCTTATAATGAGGAGCACCGGCTTCCTGAGGCTCTTACAGAAACACTCAAGTAATGCTTTGATACAAACATTTTCTGTTCCTATCGCACTTTTATTTGTTATTGTTGAACAATACCATGTGATCTGTATGAATGGGTTTCCCCTGTGTAAACATAGCTTTATCAGTGCGGTCATAGTTATATCGGTTTGTTGTATTAATAGCTATGTTCTTTTTTCTCTGATAGCTACCTGAAACAACGTTCATCTGCCGAGACCTCATTTACTTATGAGGCATGTCAGACCTGAACATGTTAACGGCCTTTATTTGATTAGGCTGCTTTTGCAAGCAAAATCATCTAAGTGAAAAAGAGAGTATGCATGCTATGAAATTATTGATTACTGATTGTTTGTGTCCTGCCTTTCGAGAATATTCTAAAAATGACCAGAGGATGTACGTAAAATGTGGTTCATTTTTTGTCTGTGTCCTGCCTTTCCAGAATATTCTTAAAAAAATTTCTGTTACTTTTACAAGTCTTTGGGATCCAGTTAATGTGTATGGAAGTCCAGTGGATGGTGACATGATTACAACAGGGACACCTCTTGCTACTCCACCACTTGTAGACATGATCAACAATGACCCAATTCTTAGAGGTGTCAAGGTTACTAATTTGTTTGGCTTTTGTTATGCATCTACAATTTATACATTCATACCAGTAATGTTAATTCCTATTCCTTGCAAGGAATTTGTTTTTCTGCACAAGTAACTGTCACTTTCTGCTACTTATGAGTAATCACTGGATACATTTACTCTCGTATAAAAACAATATATCTACCAAATAACATAATAACACATAGGGCTTCGTGAGGATGAGAATGGGCAGTATGTGCTAATACCAATTGATCATGGATACTGTCTGCCTGAAAGTGTGAGTATTCTTTTTTGTCTATTTTGATTAAATCGATATATTCTACACATGTTCTTCTGAACGAATGTTTTTATGTAGGTGAATCAACTTATATAGTATTATAGTCTTGATTTATTCAAGAAAAAATATTGTAAAAGTAATAAATTTGGTAGATTCCAATTTTTAAGCTTATATATTCTAGGTTGATTTATAGGATGGACCTTTGTGAATATTGGTGAGTCAGATTTCTTCTCTCACTTTTCTACCCTACTAGATAATGCACCAAAATTTTCTTTTCTACATCCACACAGGTACGGACGCGCAGACCTCTCTCGATTCTCAAAGGAAAGAGTTGCATGCTGCCTGTCTTCTTCACCCTGTATTTCTCTTTAGGGTTGGTTTTCTTGATCCATGCGAGTGTTGCATTCCTCCAGGAAGCAGAGGTCATGGAGGCAGCAGCCAGAATCAATCCCACCGGTGGTTCTTGAGCTGGACGATGATAAGAAGAAGCCAGATAATGCTGCTGGTTGGCAATGTAATTGCTGCTTAGGGTTGGTTTTCTTGATCCGTGCGAGTGTTGCATTCCTCTAGGAAGCGGAGGTCGTGGAGGCAGCAGCCGGAATCGATCCCACCGGTGGTTCTTGCGCTGGACGATGATAAGAAGAAGCCAGATAATGCTGCTGGTTGGCAATGTAATTGCTGCTCGTGCTTAACTGGTTGATTTCTTAGCATTTCTTGATGGGCAGTTTCGATCTGGAGTTAATTTTGGGGTCTACAGATGGCAAGGAGGTGAAGGAGTTATTCATATTTTATCTGTTATGGCTTGCCTGTCCACCATTGCTTCTTTGTTCTTACTACAATTTTATATCCCAATAGTCCATTCAGTGACATGATTTATCCCTTCTTCTTTCCTTGTCTTTCTTCTTACTCATGTCCTTTTGATGAGGTTGTTAAGTTTCTCTGTATGCCATAATCGATAATTATGATGTTTATTTGTTTTATATTGAATCTGCTTACGTCTTTTGAAAAATATTTTTGGCGGAATTTCCTGCCATTGTAGCCCTTGCAAGGGACAAAAGTTTTTGTTCAATGAATGGGAACAGCATGCTGGCTGCAGAAGTAAAAACTGGAACAGCATGCATGAGTTATGTATCTCAATCGTTATGGATACTGTAATTAGACAGACTAATGTTCTACGACAGGGCAGGTGGAGAGATGCAATAAAATCTGAACTTATCTCATATATCCATAGCGGCACAGGACAATGTGGGAATAATGCTGTAATGCAGCTTGGTCAAGATGGGGAGTCTGATTCAAGTGGGTTTAGGATACCTGGTTTGAACGTTAATTACTGGCTTGATGAAAAAATCAGTGCCTTAGCAGAATTGGATTCATCCCCATTTATTAAAATTGAGACAGGGCAAGATATGCAGATAAGGAATTTGATAAGGGAAACTGAAGTGATCAATCCCTTGGTTCCTGTCTATCATAAAAGAAATCACTTGTTTCTTTTCTGGTTCATTGTCATGTACAGTATTTTTGACCATGTATTAGTAGTGCAGTGTGACCTGCTACAATTGGATGTTTGTCGGGTTAGGAGCATGAATATGTTATCCTCTTTCAGATGGTTTGAAGCTTGAACAAACCTTTTTCACATACAGAAAGTGAAGCGTTCCTGGTGGCTTCACTCATATTTCTTCTTCACAAATGAAATGATAATATTGGATATCAGCAGTGACTTCATGGCCTTCGGCATGACCGCATGACTTAATTCAATTGCATGTTTCACAGGCTGGGATTGCGCGGCAAGAGGCAAGGCTGAAGATAGAGAAGGAGAACTTGAGAATGAAAAGAGCGTGCTCATGGGCACTGCTTCCAATCAAGACAACCAAGATGGTGCCCTTGAGATCACAGTTAGCGGTGAAAAGTAGAGGTGCCTTTGTTTCTCCAAGGCAAAGAAATGAGAGATGAACTAGGCATCGCGAAGCTAGGTGTGTACTGAAAAGATAGACACATAGTAGTAATGGGCTAATGGCAATCCTTAATTTGATTCAAATTTGATTCTTTTTGTCTAGTAAATTCTAAAATATAAGCCTATGCCATATTTGTGTGCATTATGAACAATTTTCTTAACAGCTGCAGTCGGACTTAGTTCATGGAAGCTCTTGTCAGTTTTAATACTATTTCACAAATATCTGTGGATCCTAATTCTGAACAACAAAACATTGATGTCCTATCCCTACAAAATTGAGATTTTGGCCTAGATGATCCCAATTGTAGACCCCGGGGAGGGGGGCATGGAGAAAACATTGACAAATATACAAAACGTGTAAAGTCTATATGCAGTTCTACTTGGAACCTATAATAGCTTGCCGAGGTTGCAACTTGTAAGCCTTAGATGCCATTTTGAACTGACAACTAGGAAGATCATTCTAGATTTCTGGTCGTGTTTACGGCGCCTGTACAAATCAGTGTACCACCCACCAACCTACAATCTTAAATATTTACTTACTAGGTTCATTAGTTCATTTTTAAGAAGTCAATCTACGCGGCCACATAAGATATTTAGTCTTTTGATTTTTACCGTAGCGTTAGTACGGACACACTATAGTGTAGTGTAAAAATATCACAAGCAGCCAAACAATTTTATGGCAATTTATGATTACTGAAAAATAAAAATACTTACAAGTAAAACAAGAAGAAGAACCTAGGGAAGGCAATTTTACCCGCGGATACCTGACCCGATTGGCACGGGTTTAGGTACATTTTTGTGCCCGCGGGTTCACGGGTTCAGGTATCCGTTTATTCTCGGGTCAGACACGGGTTTAGATTTAAACCCACGAGTTTACCCGATTACTTATATTTAGATAGAGAGTCCAACCCATTAATCAATACTCCCTTCCCTTCAGTCCAGCCCACTCCGATCTCAATCCTAAATCCCCTCTGGCTCCTGGCAGCTGGCAACTCTCCCATGACTCGTCTCACCTCTGCCCTCTGGCATTCTCCACTCCAGTCTCTAGGGGCGGCGCCGCGGCGGCAGGAGACGGCGAGTCTGACGTCCGGCCAGATGTGTAGAGTGTCGCTACCGGCCAAGTGTTGCCGCGCTAGGGGCAAAGTCCCGCACTCCTGCCGCACACCCACGCTAGGGGCACGGTGCCACCGCACATCCATGCCAGCCACACACGGCACGCCGTACCCACATCGCCGCCACGCCAGGGGCCAGATCTGATTTCTGCGGGTATGTTTGTGGTGATGAACTAATAATGCTATGTTTGTGGTGGATTTTTTATTGCATTTATTGTATTGTGCTGAACCCACGGGTTTCCCATCGGGTTTCGGGTACCTGACAGGTTTGGGTATGGTTTGGTTTTGAACCCACAGGTTCAGGTTTGCACGGGTTTCACGGGCGGATTTTCATAAAACCCGTGGGTTTTAGACCCGTTGCCATCCCTAGAAGAACCCGTGAATTTCTAGAAAATGAGTTCTTAAACCTTTAGCTAAATTTCCTATTGCTTGAGTAGCTTCCACAGAAACAGCTAAATTAACATCGGAAACAAGCGGCAAAAGCGGGGATAAACAGAGATCCAAGTGAATCAGAATTTACAAACATAAATAAAAACATGTTGGCAAATAGCATCTTAATAGAGAAGCAATAACTAACTACGATGTTATGACTAACAGCATGTAGATACTCCACACAAGTTTGGTACATATCACACCATCCCAAAATCCAGACTTCTCAAGTGGTGTTAAGATATCTACAAGATCATACTCATCGATCTCCAAAGGGGCTAGAAATACAACTGTGTCAGTACTCCTGTAGATACTAAAAATGAAAAATGCCATAAAATGCTCATCTGAATAACAAACCCTATGCAACCGCCTCTTCAGCATTGTTAGTGCCTGCTGTCTCTGGCAAAGCTTCCTCCTCAAGCTCCTTTTCTTGTTCGGATCTAATAAAGAATGTTTAAAGCATGATGATCTTTTAGTCAATCCATTATATGCTGCTGCATGTACATGGTATAACCAAACAACATCACAGTACATTATCCTATCCATAATGTTTAACAGCATATACAAGAAACCCATCTCAACACATCTATTAGGGCTGAAGAACATAGCCGGCAAGCTAAAACAAAACAGTCAACACAGAAGATGCTATGTTTGGTTTAGTTTGTGCAGAAGGAATGGGAGTAGTGTAAATATATTAAAACTTTCATCTGATCAATGCATTCTTAAATATATTTTCTTTTGGTGAGACAGGCAATCAAATATTTCAGCTTTGACCACTGATACATACAGAAGCATCTAAATTGGCCACACATAAATGGCATTATCTCACTGCTTTCCGTAATTTCGTAATTGAGGGCATTTCCTACCATTTTCAACCATGACAATTTTGGCAAGGTAACAAATCAAACAATGCCCAAATATCCTTCCACACAAACTTTTGGCAACTATAGAAACTTTTCCATAAAAAAAACTTGACAAGGCATCAAACCAAACAACCATCCTACAACTTACCTTACCAAATTTTGGCATTACCAACATTTGAGATGTTTAGTTTTGCCATCAAACCAAACACACTGTTGGTATTGTGTTAAACATTTTTAACAATACATTGTGATACATAAATAGTGATCAAACTTATGGCTAGGGTGGAAGAGAAGCTTTGTAAGCTTCTGATACCTTGTTTAAATTGACTATGATGAAGCTTCTCGATCACATAAGCTGAAACAGCCAAAAAGCACCGCCTCTCATCAACACACCTCTTCTAACAAACGCAAAGATGACAGTAATATGTTGTGCGGTTAGGTACCTTAGATGTTCCTCATGGCACTGACTCCAATGCCACAGGTCACTGGATATAGTGCATCATCAAGGTCTAAAAGGGAATACCAAAACAGTATGGATCTCGTGGTTTCTTTTGAGAAAAATAAATTTTGTTTTCTGAAATGAAATCGGAGTAGAGTGGTGGCAAGAATTAGGGAAGCAATGAGATGCATACCGAAGAGGAGGCAGTCACACTTGTGCCTCTGCTTCTTGCTGTAGTTGCCATCGTACTCCATCTCGATCTGTGACAGGCACACAAAACCCCAAAACTCTTAACTTGTTTTATCCCAAAACTCTCAACTTTTAGACAACCCAAAGTGCAGATTGCAGAGATGAGCTCTGAAAAACAATCCACTCATCTCATGTTGTTCTCCACCAGAAACCGATAAAAGGTGCATTCACATTATGAGTTACCCCTACTTACCTAAACAATGCACACTTGCTATGCATAAAATTCATTAACTAAAAGGGGTGTTTACCAGGACAGTATGCTTTCCTATTTGCTTCGCAGCCTAGATGTTCCTCGTGCTGTAATCAAACAATATATGATGTGTGGGAAATGAACAGGCAGGAAAGTGCTTACCGTTGTCTGTGATTAATGGAGAAAATGGTAGGGAGTAAGAAAATAATCTAAAATATGTCTGTCAAAACAGTGCACTATGGCCTACTTATCAATCCACATACAGTTGAAAGCTTTCACTTCCAAGGATAATATTCAATGAGGATTATAACTACATTGCAAAGATACATAATAAAGTTCCATGATACTACAAATACTACCACTAAAATTAGATAGAATGGCATGACCATATATCCAATGTGCATCAAATTATACAATGAAGCACAATAATCTACAAAGCATGCTAGCTTGAAGTATCTTAGCCACAACATTTGCATCTACTTGTAGCAAGCGTCCTAGCTATAACTATGCAAACCAAAAGAACCACATCAACCTCCTTCATGTCAAAAGAACCACATCTACTCCCACCAAATTGAGTCTTGCACTTCTAGCAATTATATAGCTAGAGGTCTCTTAGCCAAAAGATTTGCATTTGCTTCTCCTTTAGTATCATAGAGAAACATTTCTAGTAAGCTCATTGTTGAGCCTACAAAAGAATGCATAAATATTAACCATGTAGCTGAAACTAATTAACAAAATAGTTATCATGAAAAATATATTTACCTTCGTCTTAGATCATGTGCAACTGCAACATTAGGCTCAAAGTGCATCCTACTTAAGCATGTAGTGTGTAGGCTATGGTCTAAACAGTAAATAAGAAGTATAAAAGTCACATGTACATAGAGTAGATCAACACAAAATAAAAAACGAACACACATCAACTCACCTTGTTCACGCCATGCTCTAAGCATAGTTGCCACAATGATAGTTTGGTCATTAGAGCATCTCATCCATTTAGTCAAATGGCTAGTAACTACTTTGTCCTTAACGACTAACTTTACAGGTTTGAAGCTACACAAATATAAAGGGGTTGAGTTTCCATTGTCCTATAAAAGCTCTATAAATATGGCTCGATAAACATGGGTATATGAACTTAATAGGTTATTCTACTCTACAAAAAATATGCAAGACTCAAGAAAAAATCATTTCATGATTCATATATTATCATTATTATTATATAAAAAACTGAGTTGGTATTGCATCCGATTGAAAATGTAATCACAAAACATGATTATATATTCTAAGCAGATAAGTCATGAAAGGAAGGGAAATTCTATAAGGCCATTAGCACGTATAGTTTAATTATACAGGGAAAACCATTAGTATTTATAGATTAATTATACAAGCAAGCCTCCTTAGATGCAAAAACAGCCAAATACATCAGCAGATCCTAATGTTCTAAGTGGCAAAGCAGCAAACTTAGAAGGGGCATGGACAATAATGATTTCTAGAAACCAGTATAATAATACAAAGGAATTCCTAATACAAATAATTTAGACTTGCAACCATAAAATTAAGAAAATACTACAATAACATGCATACATGCCATCAATTATAAGAACATTTCTAATAGGTATATTCCTATTGTAGCAGCCTTGCACAAAGCCTACTGTGCTTACAAATATGACCATTTCGATAACATCTAACATGTGAAAAATATGTTGGTAAAACTTTGATTTGACATGGACAATATTGCATTACTTAGGTGGTCAACTGAAAGACGTACCAACATAAATATCATTATGATAAGTGTATTCAAAAACTTCACTAAGAGACATGAGTGGTGGAAAAAGCGGTAATGTCTTCTCACTCATGTTTGGTATCTCACTCACAGTAGTGACACGTGTGAAAACACACCCATAAATATGCTCTGCAAGCCACTTATGCTTAATTCTTCTAATAGGCTCTACGGACATCCCTGACACATAATATGCGCAACCCTCTTGAAGTAGGGGATCTAAACGATCCACTTGGTCATCATAAACAGTAGCTACCATTTTTTACCCTATTGATAGTACATAAAGTCAGACTCCATTAAAATTCAACAGAATATAACCAAGCATAGCTAAGAATACATGTGTGAACATTACTTGCTCATTCAACAAAACCAAGGTTAGCCTCTTCCTACCAGGAGCAAATGTCTCAACATGATACTTATGATATACTCGAACACATATCCTCCATCTTGTTGAAGGATGAAAATCATCAAAAGTTGGAACACATGGAGCTTCAACTCTAAGACGCTTCAAGGGCCTCATCCTTAACTCCCCCTTAAAAATTAAAATCAGCATACAGGCAACTATACTGTTTGATATTTAAAATATTCTCAAAGGTAGATGTATCCATTAATATAATGTTTACTAACCAAAGCATTTTACACTAAAAACTTTAGTTCCAATGATAACTAAGCATATGTACAATCATAGCTATTGATTTAAGCCCTAGACAGAAGAATGGCAGACCAAGACCATACAGCTAAAATTCTTATGTGAAGGGATGCCTACAAAGTGTAGGATGCAAGTATGTAACCACTACTTTTCACTGCTATTAACAACAGCACTTAGGAAAGGCATTGTATGTAAAGAAGTATTCTTCAACACTAACCATGGCAAATCCACAAAAGTAGTTTCATAACCATGTACAAGAAAATCCTAGCAGGCCACGAGGAACTAAATCAACCAGGAACATGCAACAAATATATAAATCTAGTCACCACTCACACAAATGTCCATATGAAATATGCAAATCTTGAAGATAGTTTAGTTTTACCTTGGCTGAGGAGTAGACAAACCTAATAAAAGTGGTTGGAAGATGAGCCAGCTAAGAAGTTGGAAGCCGTGGTGCATCTACACGAGAAAACTCCAAATAAATATCCTACTACTAGCAGTCGTGCACTTGCTGACCAACGTTTTCATCATGCGGTCAAATTGTATCTGTTTTCTATGCAAATTTTCATATATGTCGACTAAAAAAAATGCCACCGAGATAAAGATAACACGTCATGTCAGTCTATCGTACTGGAACGGGTCTATCAATCCTAAAATATACTCTCTCTATAATAAAATATAGAGTCTTTTATATTTACATATGTATTAAGCTAATACCGATTTAATATTAGTCTCATACTGGTCAATACTATTCATACCGTCAAAATTATATTTTGAATTTTATTTGAGATATACCACATTCAAGACATAAGATATAAACATATAAATATA
>KE372212.1:378957-459910 GCA_000418225.1 Zizania latifolia
TATTTTATTTCAAGAGCCAATCGAAATAGCCTCTGGAATAAAATTAACAAGCTTGGTTGAGAGACAAATAGAAGTTATACGAACACATTGAGGGATTGTCGATGATGGCTATAAGATTTGTACAGATTGATGAGGGTTCAATAGGGAAGAACTATGAAATACTTAGTCTCTCGCAATAACACTATATTTACCTAGGTTTAGGCTTTCTTTTAGATGATAGCTATATGTCATGCTTGTCTATATTGAGTTAGAATGCAAGTTTGTTACACCCTATGTTTTTCTAGGTTCTTTCCTTTCTTCTCCTCTAGGTAGCATCTACTCCTTGTATTCTACTACGAGAATCCTTTATACTTTAATGTACCACTTACCACTTATCATCTATTCTATTGTTTCATTATACTAGCAATCTTGTCACTCCCGGTAGATCTCCTGTTGGTCAAGTCGATGCCTTGGGGATCATTGTGTGGGACATCTCCTTTCTACTTCTACTTGACAAAACAGGGACAAGGATAGATGAAGTAAATAGAAAAATAATAATTAGCCATCGAAACATCTTCATAATATCTACGAATAATAAGATAATAATGCTAGCGTGTCCGTGGTAACCCGTTTAAGTGGATAATATTATGAAAACTAGATGGGTATATGTCGGGGATATGACCCCCGGTACCTCGTAGTTGGGCTTATCAGACCAGACCAAGAGCAGGCCAAGACCAGCATTGACCGTCCGGTATGGCACATGAACATGGGTTTGATTCTGATAAGGAAAGTTGAGTCCTTATCAGGTAGTTAAGCTTCGGATATGATATCAAGAGATTTATTTGTACTAGAATTCTTGTAATTAGGGATTTAGCACCCGAATTCAGTAGGCAACCCTAGATCGACTCGGGATAGAGTCCTAGGTTGTTGGGCTCACCTTCTGAATATATAAAGGAGGCGAGAACCCCCCTAGGGGCATCCAATCTCATTTATTCACATCATCTAGCCATCTAGCTCCACCATATTTTTTTGCTTTCGACGCCTCAAGCCTCCATAGCTTGATTGTGTCGTATTGTAAGATCTACCATCATATTACACACCAAAACACTAGATGTAGGGCTATTATCCTCCGGGAGGCCTGAACCAGTATAAACCTTGGCTCTTGTATTTCAGAGTCGACCATCGGGTTCGAATGTGTTGCGCTTCCCTTATACATATCTAATCACCACCTCAGGTACCCCCTTAGGTAAACTAATCGGTGATTCACCGATAGTTGGTGCGCCAGGTAGGGGATCGCATCGCTTTCACCAGGATCCAATAGCACCTCCTTCGGATTTTCTCGTTCTCGCTAGCTCCGTCTTCGTATTTAGGAGCTTGACGTTTGTCGGAGATCCGGCAGGATGGCTCATCTTATCAGGCCCCTTGACAAGGCAGACGAACGGACAGGATGGGCGGTCAGGTCATCTTCGAGATTCAGCTGGCCCCGCGCACTACATCATCTTCTCCAGCGAGAAAGATCGAACAGTTCAATGCTGATGGGCAGAGGTCGAGTGTCAGTGAATCACCGATCAGTCCACCCAAGGGGGTACCCGAGGTGGTGATTAGATGTGTATAAGGAAAGCACAGTGTCTTTGAACCCGATGGTCGACTCTAGAATACAAGAGCTAAGGTTTATACTGATTCAGGCCTTCCAGAGGATAATAGCCCTACGTCTAGTATTTTAGTATCTACTATGATAGTGGATCTTATAATACGACGCAATCAAGCAATCAAGGCTTGGGCGTAGAAAGCAAGAAAAATATGCTAAGGTTTGCTGATGAGCTAGGTGAGTTGAGTTGCCTCTAGGGGGCTCGCCTCCTTTATATACTTAGAAGGTGAGCCTAACAATCCCAGGACTCTATTCCGAGTAGAACTTAGATTCCCTACTAAACTTGGGTACTAAATCAATAATTACAAGGATTCTAGTACAAATAAACCTCTAGATATTATATCTGAAGCTTAACCACTCGATCAAAGCGGCGTCCGATGTGCTGATGGTTGTGGGAACGCCTCTATTTAAGCTGGTGCCCCCTCGCCCATCTAAGTCTTGCAATGGGTCTTCTTGACTCCTTCTCTTTTGCCTTGAGATCCCTTCTTCTTCATACCTGTAAGGGAGAGATTGTTGATGACGCTTGCTGCTCCATGGATCCACGATGTGCTGGCTTAGCTGCTCTGATCTCAAACCATCAGGTTTTTCTAGTATGTTGATCCTTTGTGTGAGTTTGTTTTATCTTTACTCGTGTAGTGTATGACTCTTGGATTCGTCGTCATAGCAGGATGTTATATCCTTCCCAAGACCTTTTGGCGGCGTAGATTTTTCTGCTAACATGCTACCATCTGACGTTCTTGTGCCACCTGTCTTGATGTCCAGATGCCAAGGTAGACGCTCGACCCTGTGGGAAGAGCTAGAGACGTCCGCCGGTGCAGGCACTCTAGGATTGCTGCTGACCCTACCAGTAAGGATGGGTCAATACTATTCTTCCTTTGGGCTGGTCTCTCATGGTCAGTAACTATCTCCTTCTGTCGAGGTGGGGATGGCGCGGAGTCGCTACTTCCGTAGTAGCAGCCCCCTAAGATCCTTGGCGCTTGTGGCGGTCGTGATGGGTTGACACTGCAGCATGCGAAGTTGCTGTGAGGACCTCGGTTCCAATAACCATTACATTTGCTTTGCGGAATGCTGTCTCTAGCTATCAGGGCATTTTTTCTTCTTTTGATCGAAGGAGGTTGTGTCCCCTTCTTTGAAGTGCTTTTAACCCCTGTAAAAGATTAGTCCTCAAGAAATAAAGGAATTTTTGAATTTGTGTTATTCATTGTGTACTGTTTATCGTGTGTTTGTTTATCACCCACACGGTGGTGCTTTGTCGGCTGAGTCGATAAAGATGCGAGACTGCGGGTGTGCGGCTAGGTAGCTGACCCTCTCTCGGATCCGGTTGTGTATATTGCGGCCATATGCCGCCCAACTCTGAGGGGGATGTAATCTACAATGGTCGATGATTTCTTCAAAGATGCGCGGTTGCAGGTGTACGACTAAGGAGTCGACCCTCTCCTGGGTTCGGTTGCATGCATGGTGGCCATCAGGCGCCCAACACTGAGGGGGGGTGTAACTAGCATGGGTCGGTGAGTTGTTCAAGGTACACGATTGCGGGTGTATGACTAAAGAGTCAACCCTCTCCCTGAACCAGTTGCATGCACGGTGGCCGTTTGGCGCCCAACACGGAGGGGGATGTAATCACCATAGGTTGGCGAGAATAGCGCTCGACTGTGGGTGTACAGCTCGAAGGCTGACCCCTTCCTAGCCTAGTTGCATCCCTAGGGGAAGTAGTCGATGAGGTCGGTGAGATAAATGCTTGACTGTGGGTGTACAGCCCAAGGGCTGACCCCTTCCTGACCCGGATGCATGTCTGAGGGGAAGTAGTCAGCAGAGTTGATGAAGAAAGCATCTTCCCGAGGTCGACGAGTGCCTGGACAGGAATCATCGAAGAAGATTGGTAGCAAGATTTTGTTAAGCATAAAACCGGCGAAGGTGCTCGATATTCCAGGAGTTCGGTACTGCTTTCCCGTCTTCTTGTATCAGTCTATATGCTCCTGGTCTTGTTACCTCAGAGACAATGAAAGGGCCTTCCCAGGGTAGGAAAGCTTGTGCATCCTGACCGATGATTGTACTCGGTGAAGTACCAAGTCACCTACTTTGAAGCTTTTGCTTTGCACATTGCGGTCATGGTACCGCCGAAGAGTTAGTTGATATCGGTCCGACTATACCATAGCTGCTATCCGAGCTTCTTTGATGGAGTCTATGTCTTCAGCTCTTGTTTGTTCTTTTGTTCCTTCGTCATAGTATTGGACTCAGGGGGAGTTGTGTAATATATCGCTTGGCAAGATCACTTCGAAGCTGTAGACCAGGAAGAAGGGTGTCTACCCTGTGCCTTAGTTCGGCTACGTGCGGAGCCCCCAGAGTACTACAAGTAGTTCTTGGAGCCATCTACTGGAGTATTTCTACAGAGGGTCGAAGATTTGGACCTTTAAACCTTGTAAGATCATCCCATTGGCGCGTTCGCACTATCCATTGGCTCGGGAGTGAGCGACTGACGCGTATTTGACCTCGATCAGCCTTTCTTCATAGAAGTCCCAGAAGTCATTCATTGTGAACTGAGTCCCAAGGTCGGTTATTATTTGGTTTGGGACACTGAACCGATAGGTGATTCCCTCGATAAATTGTGCTGCCTTCTTGGCAGTGCAGTTCTTCAGAGGCATAACTTCTACAACTTGGTAAACTTGTCGATAGCTACCAAGAGTCGGTCACTGTCCTGGGGGGTATTTTGGAAGGGTCCAACCATATCGAGCCCCCAGCATGCAAAGGGCCAAGTTGGCGGAATCGTTTGAAGGGCTTGGGCTGGGAGGTGATTTTGCTTGGCGAAGAATTGGCAGCCTGTGTACTTTTTGACTAATTCCTTGGCATCGTTGTAGGCTGATGGCCAGTAGAAGCCTAGTCGGAAGGATTACCGACCAATGTCCTTACCCTAGCATGATTGCTACATGCTCCTGTATGAACTTCATTAAGGATTTGGAGGCCCTCGATCGGCGAGATGCACTTTTGAAGTATTCTCCTTGAAGCCGCGCACTTGTATAGTTTATCTCTGATGACTACGTACTGCTTGCTTCGTCTTGTTAGCCGTTCGGCCAGGGTCTTGTCTACTAGAAATATACCCTTTACACTGAGGTCGATGAAGGGCTATCTCTAGTTGTTGCTGTCCTCAAGCATGGCGATGGTTGCTGATGGGTCAGTATTTTGTTGCTAGTTGTCCTTGATCGAGGGTTTGGTTAGTTCTTAGATGAATACTCCTTTAGGGATTGTTGCTCGAGAAGAGCCGAGGCGGGCTAGGGTGTCGGCTAATGAATTGTCATCGTGAGGGATGTGATGGAACTCGAGACCGAAGAACTTGCCATCTAGTTTTTGGACCTCGGCGCAATAGGCATCCATCTTTTCACTGGTGCAGGACCAATCCTTGTTGACTTGACTGATAGCCAGCTTGGAATCTCTGTAAAGCATGAGTCGTTTGACCCCGAGGGATATGGATATTTGGAGGCCGTGTATCATGGTTTTGAATTCTGCTACGTTGTTTGAAGCTTTGAACAGTAGCTGCATTACGTAATGCAGCTCTTCTCCTTTCAGAGATTTTAGAAGGATCCCTGCGCTGGCAACATCTATGCTGAGGGAGCCATCGAAGTACATTGTCCAGAATTCTTTTTCTTCTTGGCTGGGAGGTAGTTGTATCTTGGTCCACTCAGCGACAAAATCTGCCAGAGCTTGGGATTTTATGGTAGTGCGTGAATGGAACTCCATCGTGTATTCCCCCATTTCGATGGCCCATTTCACGATTCATCCTATGGCGTCTCGATTGTGGAGTATGTCGCCCAAGAGGTATTATGTTATGACCATGACCTTGTGGGCTTAGAAGTAATGCTTTAATTTCTGGACGGTGAGTAGGACGGCGTAAAGGAGTTTTTGCACTTGTGGGTACCTTGCTTTGGATAGGCCGAGGACTTCTGATACGAAATATACCGGCCTTTGGACTAGAAAAACGTATCCCTCCTCGGACCGCTCAACCACTATGACTGTGCTGACGACGTTGGTTGTGGCAGTGATATAGAGGAGGAGTACCTCCTCTAGGTTAGGAGCCGTGAGGATTGGTGGTGAGGTCAAAAATTTCTTTAGTGCAGCAAACACCTCATCGGCTTTTGTCGTCCATTGAAAATTTTCTTCCTTCTTTAATAGCTTAAAGAAGGGAGCTCCTCTTTCCCCAGATGAGAGATGAATCTCCCGAGTGCTGTCATGCAACCAGTGAGCTTCTGGACTTTCTTGGCGTTATTGGGTTTTTCTATCTTCATTATTTCTGTGATCTTGTCCGGATTGGTTTCAATACCTCTATTACTTACGATAAACCCGAGTAGTTGGTCGGATGGTACGCCGAAGACACATTTTTTAGGGTTGAGCTTCCACCGAAACCTACGTAGGTTTGTGAACGTCTCAGCGATGTCGCTGATGAGGCTGCCTTCTTCTTTTGACTTTATGACCACATCATCGACATATGCCTCGACATTGTGATCGATCTGCCCTGAGAGGCATTGCTGGATGGCTTACTGATATGTTGCTCCTGCATTCTTGAGACCAAAAGGCACGGTTGTGTAGCAGTATGCTCCAGAGGGTGTGATGAAGGATGTTTTCTCCTGGTCCTCTTATTTGAGGTTGATTTGATGGTAACCAGAGTAACAGTCGAGGAAGCACAGGAGGGAGTTCCTGCCGTTGAATCAATGACCTGGTCTATTCGGGGTAGCCCAAAGGGATCGTTTGGACAGTGCTTGTTTAGGTCAGTGTAGTCAACGCACATTCACCATTATCCTATCTTCTGTCTTACTAAGACCGGGTTAGCGAGCCATTCGGGGTGATAAACTTCACAGATAAACCCAGCTGCTAGAATGTGGGTGATTTCGGTTTTGATCGCTTCTTTCCTATCTTGGGCGAACCTCCATAGCTTCTATTTTATTGGCTTTGTGGTGGGGTATACATGGAGTTCATGCTAGATCAGCTCTCGAGGGACCTCGGGCATGTCTGCGGGCTTCCATGCAAAGATATCCATATTGGAGCACAGGAAGGCGATAATCACGATTTCTTATTTGGGGTCGAGGCATGCTCCAATGATTGCGGTCTTCATCGAGTCGGCTTCAGAGAGGATGATCTTTTTAGTATTCGAGGCTGCTGTCAGGGAGATCCCCGAGTTGGCCAATGCCTTATCCAGGATTTCCGAGGTCCCGGGAGGGTGCGCTCGGACCTGCTCGAGAGTTTCCTCCATTTGAACCGATAGGTCGATAGCCTCGGCTAGAGCCAAGCTTTCTCTCTCACATACTCGAGAGGTGTTAATGTTTCCCCGAAAGGTGATGATCCTACCGGGGCCTGGTATTTTGAGCACCAAGTATGGGTAGTGTCCGATGGCCATGAACTTGGTGATGGATAGTTTTCCGAGGATGGCGTGGAACGGAATGTCGTACTCCATGACCCAGAAGGTGACGTGCTCAGTCCGATAGCTATCTCGAGAGCCAAACGTAACCGATAGAGTTACTGAGCCAAGCGGTATTGAGCTTTGCTTGGGTATGATACCGTGAAATGGGAAGTTGTACTTCTGAAGACTGTCGACCGGGATGCCGACATCAGTAAGGTATCGGTGAAAGAGAATGTCTAGTCCACTTCCTCCGTCAATCAGGACCTGCTTCATGCGCACATTGAATATCACTGGGTTGACAACTAGCGGCCAGCGCCCGGTTTTTGGGATATTTGTCCATTGGTCTTCTCAAGAGAAGGTGATTGGGGCTTCCGACCATCGTAGTTATTGGATTCCTTCAAGCCCCACGGCGTTGATACGTCGGTCCAGGATCTTTTGCTGCTGTTTAGCTTCGACTGTAATAGGACCTCTGAAGACGGCATTCACTATCTTATGAGGCTCCTAAGAATCGGCATTGTCTTGAGGCCGATCATCCTTTCTTGAGGCACCAACTCCACTATCATCACCTAGGTTCCGGTGAACCCTGATACTTTGTTCAACCTAATTGCCTTTTATGCATCTACGCTTCTCGTGACTGGTGGTGGACGGCATTTCAACAGTCATTGTGATGAGGTTGGCCGGGACTAACCGGTTGTCTTTGAATCGGTTGGACCATCCAGACTACATGTGTCGGCGCCGGGCTGTCTGACCTTTCACACCGGTGGAGGCGATGTGGTGCTTAGGGCTGACCGAGGCCTAGAGACGATCTAGTCGTTTGTCTCGCTAGGCCACCTATCTTGTGGAGGGGTCCGATACGATGAGCTATCCCGCTCGATCTCCAACGAGCGTCAATCTCCCGAGCTTGAAGATGGAGCCGGCGGGAATGAGAAAATCTAGAGGACGTGCCATCGGGTCCTAGTGAAAGTGATGCGATCCCCTACCTGGCACGCCAACTGTCGATGAATCACCGATCAGTCCACCTAAGGGGGTACTCGAGGTGGTGATTAGATGTGTGTAAGGGAAGCGTAGCGCCTTCGAATCCGATGGTCGACTCTATAATACAAGAGCCAATGTTTATACTGGTCTAGGTCTTCCGGGGGATAATAGCCCTACATCCAGTATTTTGGTGTCTACTATGATAGTGGATCTTACAATACGACACAATTAAGCAATCAAGGCTTGGGCGTCGAAAGCAAGAAAAATATGCTAAGGCTTGATGATGAGCTAGGTGAGTTGAGTTGCCTCTAGGGGGTCTCGTCTCCTTTATATACTCAGGAGGTGAGCCTAACAATCCCAAGACTCTATCCCGAGTAGGACTTGGATTCCCTACCAAACTCGGGTATTAAATTTCTAATTACAAGGATTCTGGTATAAATAAACCTCTAGATATCATATCTGAAGATTAACTTCCCGATAAGGACTCCACTTTCCTTGTCGGAATCAAATCCCTATTTATAGGCCATACCAGACGGTCAATGCTGGTCTTAGCCGGCCGTTGGTCCGGTCTGATAAGCGTAAGGGTAAGGCACCTAGGGGTCACATCCCCAACACTGGGCGGCTCGACAAATTTGAAGATAATTGGTGGTTCCTTGCCAATCTTGTTATGATGGCCGAGGGGGCTCTATCCACCACCAGCAGAGAGAGGCGGCGTCGCACCAAAGGCAATTAGATTGAACAAGACAATGGGGTCCACTGAAACCTTGAAGATCAATTCACCCTGGAGTTTGACGGAGAGAAAGTCTTCAAAACTCTGCCCGCCAACCTGATGGCCATTGGGAGGACTCTCAGCTCTCTTCCCAAGACTCTGGAGCTACGACGAGCGAAAATGCTAGCTCAGGCGATAACAACTCATATCAACACCCTGGCTCTGGCTCCGACCTGACCACCGACTCCTTCCCCAAAAGATAAGGAGGGTGATGGTCAAGATCAATATCAGCCGTCGCACAGCCAAAATCCGCCTGCTGATAGCCCACGCGGTGACCACTTACAACCGTCGCCCCCGAGAAGACAGAACAGGTTGCGCTCCGAGATTCACAGGCAGACTGACAATCAAGACAACCTCAAAAACAGCCATAGTAGTATTGGTAGCAGCGTCAATCGTGACGATTCGACTGAAGGTCACAATCCCCGCAATCGCAGAAGAAGCAGAAGCCGAGATAACCACAGCGACTTCTCCGCATTCACTTGGCGCCTAAGGCAAGTCAGATGGCCGAAGTCCTTCTGCCCAACGGGAATCGAACCATATGACGGTAAAACAGACCCCTCGCAGTGGCTACGACTCTACTACACCACCGTTCATGCGGCCGGAGGAGACCAAGGGGTCATGACTAACTAACTTCCGGTCATGCTCACCTCATCCATCAACAACTGGCTCTCGAGCTTACCTAGGAATTCTATTGATTATTGGGCGCAACTCTGTTCGGCCTCATCGACAACTACCAAGGAACATGGCAAAAGCCCGGGACTCGATACAACCTGCAACGACTGTGACAAAAGGAGGATGAGATGCTCCACAGCTTTATCCAGAGGTTCTCGACGAAAAGTACTATAGTCGTGGACATTGATGAGTAGGACATTATCAATTGCTTCATCGAAGCCCTGCACCACTCTTCTGAGTTGCACGGGGCCCTTATGAGAAAGAAGCCAAAGACTATAGCCCAGATGATCTCTATTGCAGAAAGCTACGCCAACTGCGAAGATGCTCGAAGGGA
Organism: Zizania latifolia; assembly: GCA_000418225.1. Classification (NCBI taxonomy): domain Eukaryota; kingdom Viridiplantae; phylum Streptophyta; class Magnoliopsida; order Poales; family Poaceae; genus Zizania; species Zizania latifolia. The sequence continues at coordinate 388,721 of KE372212.1, forward strand.
AAACATAGAGCGATCACTCCACGAGAGCCGATCTCATCGGAACAGAGACGACCGTCCTCGATCCCCTCAACGAGATCATGACCGATCGAGATCCTCTCGAGGCAAGCAAGAGCAAAAAAGAAAGACAAAAAGAACTGTGATAGCAGCCTATGGTTCACGACTCTAGGAAGACGAGGTCATGTTGGAGGAACTCGACAAACCCTGCCTGTTTCATTCAAAGGGCAAGCATACCATGCGTAAATGCTATTCTTTGTAAGATGTACTCACCAAAGAATTCCACAGTAATCCCTGCCAAGGCAAAAGACGCCAGGATGATGATGATGCCCTGAGGAAGGATAGTCAGCCTCAAGACAACAACGATTCCCAGGAGCCTCATAAGACGGTGAATATCGTCTTCCGAGGCCCCACGTCAACCAAAACTAAATGGCAACAAAATATTCTGGACCGATGTATCAATGCCGTAGGGTTCGAGGAGATCCAACAGCTGCGGTGATTGAAAGTCCCGATCACCTTCTCCTGAGATGACCAATGGACAAATGTCTCGAAGACCGGGCGTTGGCCGCTGGTTGTTGACCCGGTGATACTCAAAGTATGCATGAGGTGGGTCTTGATTGACAGAGGGAGTTGACTGAACATCCTCTTTCGTCAGTCCCTCACTGATCTTAGCATCTCAGTCGACAGCATCCAAAAGGAGGACAAATTCCCGTTTTATGGTATTATACTCTGGCAAAGCTCGGTACCACTCGGCTCAATAACTCTATCGGTCATGTTCAGCTCTTGAGACAATTATGGGACCGAGCACATTACCTTCTAGGTCATGGAATACGACATCCCATTCTAGGCCATCCTCGGAAGGCTGTTCATAGCCAAGTTTATGGCCATTGGACACTACCCGTACTTGGTGCTCAAGATGCCGGGTCCTAGTGGAGTTATCACTGTTCAGGAAAACATCAATACCTCTCGCGTATGTGAGAAAGATAGTCTCACCCTGGCTGAGGCTGTCGATCTATCGGCTCGAATAGAGGAAACCCTCAGCAAGTCCAAGCGCATCCTCCCGAGGCCTCAGAAATTCTAGGCAAGGCACCAACCGCTTCAGGGATCTCTCCCACACCCTTGAACACCAAGAAGATCGCCCTCTCCGATGCTGACCTGACAAAGACCACAACCATCGGGGTAGGACTCGACCCCGAATAGGAAATCACACTCGTTAGCTTCCTGCGCTCCAATATGGATATCTTTGCATGGAAGCCCTCCGATATGCCTGGGGTTCCACGGGAGCAAATTGAGCACGAACTCCACGTATATCCAACTGCTAAGCCAACAAAGCAGAAGTTACGGAGGTTCACCCAAGATAAGAAAGAGACGATCAAAGTCAAAATCGCTCGCCTCCTAGCACTAGGATTCATCCGTGAAGTTTACCATCCCGAAAGGACAAGACATCCTTCATCACACCTTTCGGAGCATACTGTTATAAAACCATGCCTTTCAACCTCAAAAACACAGGAGCAATATATCAGCGGGCCATCCAGCAATGTCTCTTGGAGCAGATCGGCCGCAACGTCGAGGCATATGTTGACGACGTGGTCATAAAATCCAGAGAAAGAGATAACCTTATCAGTAACATTGCTGAGACCTTCACTAACCTGCAAAAGTTTTGATGGAAGCTTAACCCTGAAAAGTGTGTCTTCGATGTACCGTCCAAGCAACTACTTAGATTCATCGTCAGCAACCGGGGCATTGAGGCCAATCCAGATAAAATAGCGGCAATAATAAAGATTGGAAAACCCAACAACACCAAGAAAATCTAGAAGCTCACCGGTTGTATGACAGCCCTTGGGAGATTTATCTCATGTCTAGGGGAAAGAGGAGCTCCCTTTTTTAAATTATTGAAGAAGAAGGAAAGTTTTCAATGGACAGCCGAGGCCGACGAGGCGTTTTTCGCACGAAAGAAAATTTTGACCTCACCACCTATCCTCACGGCTCCAAATCCAGAAGAGGTTCTCCTCCTCTACATCGCTGCCACAACCAATGTCATCAGCACAGCCATAGTAGTCGAATGGCCCGAAGAGGGACATGTCTTTCCAGTCCAAAGGCCGGTATATTTCATATCAGAAATCCTTGGCCGATCAAAAGCAAGGTATCCACAAGTACAGAAGCTCCTTTACACTGTCCTGCTCACCGCTCAGAAGTTAAAGCATTACATCCAAGCCTATAAGATCGTGGTCATGACAGAATATCCTCTAGGCGACATACTCCACAATCGAGATGCAATAGGGTGAATCGTAAAGTGGGCCGTTGAGATGGGGGAATACACGATGGAATTCCGCTCCCACACCGCCATAAAATCACAAGCTCTGGTCGACTTCGTTGCCGAGTGGACCGAGATACAACTACCCCCAAGCCGAGAAGAAAAAAAATACTAGACAATGTACTTCGATGGCTCTCTCAGCATAGCGGCGCTGGCGCACGAATTCTCCTCATATCCCTAAAAGGAGAAGAGCTACATTACATACTACAGCTATTGTTTAAAGCTTCAAACAACACGGTAGAATATGAAGCCATGATACATGGCCTTCGGATATCTGTATCCCTCAGGGTAAAATGACTCATGGTTTATGAAGACTCCAAGCTAGCTATTAGCCAGGTCAATAAGAACTGGTCCTGCACCAGTGACAAGATGGACGCTTATTGCGCTGAGGTCTAAAAACTCAAAGGCAAGTTCTTTAGCCTAGAATTTTATCATATTCCCCGTGATGATAATTCATCAGCTGATGCCCTGGCTCACCTTGGTTCTTCTCGGGCGATGGTCCCCAGATGCGTGTTCATCCAAGAACTCACCAAACCATCAATTAAGAACAACGTGCAAAAAAACGTTAGCCCATCAGCAATCGTCGCCATGCTCGAGGATGCCAATTATTGGCGACAGCCCTTCATCGACCACATTCTAAAAGGCACAGTTCTAGAAGACAAGATCCTGGCTGAACGACTAACAAGATGAAGCAAGTAGTATGTAGTCATCGGGGATAAAATTATACAAGCGCGTGGCTTTAATAAGGGTACTCCAAAAGTGCATCTTGCCGAGCGAGGGCCTCTGAATCCTTAATGAAGTTCACGCAGGGCCATACGGCAACCACGCCAGGCAAGGACGCTGGTCGGTAAGGCATTCCGATCATGCTTCTATTGGCTGACAGCCGACAGCGATACCAAAGAATTAGTCAAAAAGTGCACAGGCTGCCAATTCTTCGCCAAGCAAAGCCACCACCCAGCTCAAGCCCTTTAAACAATTCCGCCAACTTGGCCCTTCGCCTGCTAGGGACTCGATATGGTAGGACCTTTTTAAAAGGCTCCCTAGGGCATCGATTGGCTCCTAGTAGCCATCGATAAGTTCACCAAGTGGATAGAAGTCACACCTCTAAAGAACTGCATGGCCAAAAAAGCGACACAATTCATCGAAGGAATCACTTATCGGTTTGGCTTCCCGAACCAAATAATAACCGACCTCGGGACTCAGTTCACAGCAAGCGATTTCTAGGATTTTTGTGAGGAACGATTGATCGAGGTCAAGTATGTGTCGGTCGCCCACCCTCGAGCCAGTGGACAGTATGAACGCACCAACGGGATGATCCTCCAAGGTTTAAAGGATACTGTGGGCTCCGCACACAGCCAAACCGGGGCACGGGACAAACAACCTTCTTCTTGGTCTATGGCTCCGAAGCAATCCTCCCGAGCGATATGTTACACAACTTCCCCGAGTTCAATATTACGATGAAGGAACTGCGGAGCAGACAAGGGCCGAAGACATTGACTCTATCGAAGAAGCCCGGATAGCAGTCACAGTACAGTCAGATCGGTATCAACAAACCCTTCAGAGATATCATGACGCAATGTGCAAAACAGAAGCTTCAAAGTAGGTGACTTGGTACTTCGCCGAGTACAATCAATCGTCGGGATACACAAACTCTCTGCCCCCTGGGAAGGACCTTTTATTATCTCCGAAGTAACAAAACCAGGGGCATACAGACTAATGCAAGAAGACGAGCAAGCAGTAGCAAACTCCTAGAACATCGAGCACCTTCGTCGATTTTACGCCTAACAGTACTTTGTTAAATAACTATTATTGATGATACATGTCTAGGCACTCATCGATCCCATGGCACCGTTTCTTCATCAACCCTGCCAACTACTTCCCTCCAGACGTGAAACTGGGTCGGGAAGGAGTCAACCCTCGGGCTGTATACCCACAGTCGAGCATTATTCTCGCCGACTTCACTGACTACTTCCCCCTAGGCATGCAACTGAGCCAGGAAGGGGTCAGCCCTTGGGCTATACACCCACAGTTGAGCATTATTCTGGCTGACCTGTGCCGATTACATCCCCCTCCGCGTTAGGCACCATATGGCCACCGTGCATACAACCGAATCAGGGAGAGGGTCAACTCTTTAGTCGTACACTCACAATCGTGCATTCTGAAGAACTCACTGGCCCATGCCGGTTACATCCCCCTCTGTGTTGGGCGCCCGATAGCTGTCGTGCATGCAACCGGACCCGAGAGAGGATCGACTCTTTAGTCGTACACCTGCAATCGCACATCTTTGAATAACTCGCTGACCCATGCAGACTACATCCCTCTCCGAGTTGGGCAATATATGGTCACCATACACACAACCAGACCTAGGAGAGGGTCGGCTGCTTAGCCGTACACCTGCAGTCTCGCATCTTCATCAACTTCGCCGACATACACCGTGTAGGTGGTAAAAAACACACGACGAACGGTACAAGATGTGTAAAGCGAATTTAAAAATGCCTTTATTTCTTAAGGACTAATCTTTTACAGGAGTTAGACTACTTTAAAGAAGGGGACACAGCAACAACTACGCTACTTCAAAGAAGGGGACGCAACCTCCTTCGATCAAAAGAAGAAAAAAGTACCCCAACGGCTAGAGACAGCATTCTGCAAAGCAAACGTGATGGCTATGAGCACCGATGTTCTCACAGCAACTCCGCACAGTGCAGCATCAACCTATCATGACCGCCATGAGCACCGAGGATCTCGGGGGCTGCCACTTTGGCAGCAGCGACTCCACGCAATCCTCGTCTTGACCGGAGAAGATAGTCACCAACCCTGAGAGACCAGCACAAAGGGAGAGCAGTATTGACTTGGCCTTGACGGTGGGGTCAGAAACCGTCTCAGGGTGCCTACGCCGGTGGATGTCTCCAACTCCTCCCGTAGGATCGAGCCTTTACCTTAGCATCCAGACATCAAGATAGGCAGTACCTTAGCATCCAGACATCAAGATAGGCAGCATGAAAGCACCGGATGATAGCATGTTAGCAGAAAGATCTACGCCATCAAAAGGTCTCAAAAAGGATACGATATCCTGCTACAACGCCAAAAGCTAAGAGGCACGCACCATACAAGTGAAGGCAAAACAAATTCACGTAAGGATAAATATACTGGATGAACCTGAAATCTTGAGACCAGAATATTCAGTTTTGTGAACGAACCAGCACACCGCGGACTCATGAAGCAACGAGCGACATCAACAACCCCTCCTTTGTAGGTATAAAGAAGAAGGGATCTCAACAGGGAAGCAGAAGAGATGGAGCCAAGGGAGCACCTTGTTGCAAAACCCAGGGGATGCCGGCTTAAATAGAGGCGTTCCCTCAAGTACCCACTCTCGTGGCTACGCTAAACGCCGCTTTGATTGCCGTGCACTTTATGGCAGAGAAGGCTAAGGGGTTCTCACCGCCTTATCTCTGCCAATGATCTGCATACTGCGCGTGGCTCTGTCAGAGGCGGGACATCTTTTTAGCCTATTCGTCTAACACACATTAACTATGGACGGGAGAAGGGATTATGAAGCAGCCCTTTTAGCGCACTGGGCAGAGTACACGGCGGTTGAGATCTCCTGTGCTGGTAGGCCCCATACCTAGGGGCTCGCACGTGCTCGAAGACTCTCCCGCTTGGAGGCTCGTGTGTGCCCAAAGATCTTCATGCTCGGGGGCTCGCGCACGCTCGAGGATTCTCGTGCTCGGGGGCTCACTCGACCAAAAGTATGAGCACCCGGGAGCCGATGTGCTCAAGGGTTTGCGGACCCGATGAACTCCGTCCTCTCGAGCACCCATGCAGTTGAGGACCCGGGTGGCTGAACATCAACTTATTCGAAGATTCAAGACCAACCTCCTTCGAGTTCATCATAGATTTCTTACCTCAGCCATGACCTTTTCCTAGCAAGGTCTCAACGACAGCAGAAGACAAGATTGTGAAGCATGCTTTCAAAGGATTATTTTTTTTGTAGGATATTCTTGGACCCTCGAGCTAAATGTTCCATTTGACTCGAGGCTCGGGGGCTACACTGTGTGGGTGCACCTATGCGGTGCACCTCACATGAAAGAAGGGGATCAAAGGCTTTTTCTAAGGCATCAAAGTTCAACGAAGATGTTGAAGTTCTAGACTAAAGAAGAGCTCCTCCCAGCTTGTTTATCGAAGATTTCTTCAATCAAGCTAAGAAGAGCTTAGCGGCTACTGTCGGGGATATGATCCTCGGGTACCCCACAGTTGGGTTTATCAGACCAGACTAATGGCAGGGCAAGACCAGCATTGACCGTCTGGTATGGCCCATGAACAGGGGTTTGATTCTGATAAGAAAAGTTAAGTCTTTATCAGATAGTTAAGCTCCGGATATGATATCAAGAGATTTATTTATACCAGAATCCTTGTAATTAGGGATTTAGCACCCGAATTTAGTAGGCAACCCTAGATCGACTTGGGATAGAGTCCTAAGTTGTTGGGCTCACCTCTTGAATATATAAAGGAGGTGAGAACCCCCTAGGAGCATCCAATCTCGTTTATTCACATCATCTAGCCATCTAGCTCCACCATATTTTTCTTGATTTTGACGCCTCAAGCCTACATAGCTTGATTGCGTTGTATTGTAAGATCCACCATCATATTACATACCAAAACACTGGACGTAGGGCTATTATCCTCCGGGAGACCTGAACTAGTATAAACCTTGGCTCTTGTGTTTCAGAGTCGATCATTAGGTTCGAAGGCATTGCACTTCCCATACACACATTTAATCACCACCTCGGGTACCTCCTTAGGTGGACCGATCGGTGATTCACCCACAGTATATGACAATAAAGCATGCTATATCATTTTTCTCTTTATAGATAGAGCCCGGATGATGTTGTATGGCCAAATAATGTGTTGATATCTATAAAATCAGATTACTCAATTTAATACTCTATTAAATCCACGTGAGATGTTGGATTTGATAGTCCATATCTCCTACTTCCTCTGTCCCATATTATATCAATCTAGGATTAGAAGTGGCACTGTCCAGATTTAATTTGTTATACTATGTAATGTCATATCTGGTCCTAAATTGTTATTATGGGACGGAGTGAGTATGGTACTATTCACATCGGTATTTGAATCAGCCAAATTAAAAATCATACGGACCATAGCTCTCGTCAAAACTGATGAAGCGGATCAGATCCGGATAATGATCCGTCTTTATCTCTAGCTCGTTACTCGGCTAAAGCCAATTCCGGCTAGATCGGGCCACATGCACGTCAGTCACGTAACATCACATCAGCGATGGGTGGTCAGGTGTATGTAGTATTTTCAAAAAGAAGGAAAAAAAGCGACGAATGGCCTCGTGGAAACGTTGTGTCGTTTTCTGCGAGCTAATAATTGAGGTAATGTTCGGACATGGTTGGAGGTTTATCTCGCCTACTAAACTATAACGAATTTTTAAAAATTCGTACTTTTTAAAAAATATGTTTTGAATTAACTTTTCAATATTTAATTTATTTCTTCGTACACTCGATTGTGATAACAGATGTGCTTGTATGCTCTACTAAAATACTGCGCATATTTTAAAGAAAATGGATGGTCCTAATTAGAAGGTGCTTAACAAAGCAAACATCATTAAAGAGGGTAGTTTTGTCTTAGAGAAGTTAATTATCAAAGCCCAACCCAGATTCATTCTCTTTAAAATAAACTCGTTTCAAATCTTTACATCAATCTTTACATTGTTTGAGTAGTAATCTGAGAGCAATTATAGGATAAATTAGTGTTGATTATTGATATTTAGCATATTTATATTTATAAATAAAAATATATATGATTAATATTAATAAGGATGGTTAGCACATATTTAGAATTAGTACTCTGAATACAAAGGTATATGGAGTAGATGTCATATATAGACACTAGTAATATACCTGTGCTAACGCTACGATGAAATTAAAAGATAATAAATGTATTGAACTTAAAACGAATAATGCAATAAATTAATATTCATGCCAAAAGAGGTTAGCGATGAATTATTATATTATTAAATTCATAGCAAATATATTTAAAAAAAGTAGCATAGCAAATTTAAGAACACCCAAGTCATATTATTTTCACACGGTTATACCAGTCAGAAGAGAAATGTATCATATATAAAGCTTGAAAAAAATTGTTATAAAAAAACTGGATTTTTTACATTTTAATAGCATGTAGCATATTCCACTATAGAAACATATTGTGGAATGAGACAAGTCATTTATTGTCATGTGCTTCGATTAATTACAACTTCCATCCTTATCGTAAACATGTTTTCCATCGCCTTGACTCTTACTTGGGATGAAGTAGAAATTCCTGTATTCTACTCATAAAAAGAGCTCATAAGCTGTTTGATCAAAGGTGAATAAGGAAAACAAATAAATGCTAAGGACAAGAACAATGAGCAGAAAACTACATAATTAGCTGTGCAAGCTTGAAAACTACTATAATTAATTATGCATATTCAGCTAATATGATGTTTACATCACGAGGATATTTAGATTATATACTTTTTAAAATAAGTTTTTTCAATTGTAATTTTCATTCGGCAGGCAGATTCTGCCAAGGAGACAGCATCAGAGTTCATGTTGAAAGGCAACACAGTCATTGAGTTGAAAATGGAGCTACCTTCTATCAGAGGAATCCTCGCTCACCTCCTCCTTAATCCCGGCAGAGGAATCCGTCACGCCCGCGCCTGCAGCGAGCGACCACCGCGAGAGCGCGCTCCTCTCCATCTTTGGCCCCAGGCTGCCTCGCCCCTCCCCTCCGCATTCTCCTCCCACGTCCCACAATTGCCCATCCCATCCCATCCACGGGAGCCATCCATGGCCTCCTGCAACGATGACTTCAGCCTCCTCGGTGACAACACCCACCCCACCCCCAGGTGTTGTCCCAGGCCGTTCTACCACCACAGGCACAGGCGCAGCAGGCCTTCTGTTTCCCTGATGCGGCCACGGCCATTGGCAGCGGCGTGGGACCCTTCGCTCTGAGCCTAGAGGAGGGCAGCCACAGTGCGGACAGAGGGAAGGCGGTGCACCACTCCAAGCGGGGGAGGGAGCACGTAGAGGAGTTCAGCGATGGGGGCGAGTATTGCTCCTACACCAACAGTGGCGACGGGAGGAAGAAGGGCCACGTAGGTGGGGGCAGCTCGTCAGACTACTAGAAGGTCCGGGAGGAGTGGACTATCGCCCGCCTCCCACTTGATCCGTGCATTTTTGCTGTTGCCTGTTTCTTGAGGCGTCTTGGGATTTTTTAGGGTTTCTGACTCCGGGGGGTTTCAAATTTGGGAGCTTCTTGGTAATGCGGGGGTTTCTTGCTGTCCTGAGGTGAGTTTGGTGGCATTTCTCCGCAATTAGGGTTTCTCTGGCGGGATTTATTGTAGCTAGGGTTTTGCCGGAGGGAGCTTGGTTGGTGATTTCCGTGTTTCGTTTTGGCTTGTGGAATTGCAGGGAGGAGGAGGCGCTTCGTTTCTTTGGATCAGGTTACTATTGTATCTATTTGCATTGCATTAATTTTGTTGTACTGGTAGCGAAAGGAATTGTGAAATAGGATGAAAATGTGTACACTTTAGTTGGTATTTATTTTATATGATCATTGAATGAAGAATGATGGGATGAACAACAAGAATTTAGCTTTAAATGAAGTGCATTTGCTTCTAAAATCTTCCTTAAATCTTGTGATAGAGTCCTGTAAGCTTGGAAGAAGAGAAAATATCCGAATGTATTATTTCAGCATTCTGCCGTTTGTTTTGTTTGTGTCTACAATCTAGAGGGTTATTAAGCGACGGCAGAAATGGAAAACACAACAGGTTTTATTTTGAGACAGTCAATGAGATTGCTATGCATGCTGTTACAGAATAGAAACCGTTGTGGATGGTGTTCTCAGGGAATTTGCTTAACTTCGAAAAGCTTTTGCTTTCTTTATTTGTGTTATTATCTAATTTGAGTTGAAGATCTATGTTTCTATGACCACAGGAAAAATAACAAGCTGAAATAATAGCCAGGTAACTGTTTCATGAATCTGTCTCTTCTTTAATATGAAATTTAAGCAATATGGGATGTCTCATAATTTTTTTATTTAATGTGCACTTACTTTCATACTGCAGTTCTTGCTCTATATTTCTGCATCATTTTATTGATTGCCATCTATCTGTTATAGGCAACAAATGGCAATTTGCAAGCAGATGCTGGTCATAGGCATTTGAATAATCGGAACCTAAGTGTTTTCAATGAGTTCTCAAAACAACTGAAGGGAGAAGCTAAGAGGTATTTTTGCCTTACTTTCTATATTCCCCACCACACCAAAGCTAAAAGACAAGGAAGAAAATAAATTCATTTTATTTGGCTGTATTTTCCAGGGGATTACCTATGTTCTGTTATGTTTTTCAGCACTGTTTATATCTGTGCTTTACTTCTATTTTTCACTGCAGTAATCCTAAATTCTAGAAATCCATGAAGGAGTTCAGTGAGAAACTTAGAGTGGCTATGGAAGATCTTAAATTTAGGTATAGCCATATAAGTTGATGAAAACACAGCACTTCTTTCATTTTAAGTCTTGTACATATAGCAGTACATTGCTATATACTTATGTATGTAGTTCCGGGTTTTTGGGAGGCTTACTTGAAGATAACATAAAATGACTTATGCAGAAGTAAGAAAACGGCAGGGAAAATTCACAGGAGTATTCATAATGTTTGGATTGAAGCTGAGGCAACATCTAAAAAAGTAAGACAACCATAGTGGTCCTTTAGTGTGATTGTTTGATCTAGAAAAGCATGTCCTATTCATTTCATTCTTTGCTAACTAAATGCCATGCATTTTTTATGGATAAAAGCTAATCATACATGTTGCAATATTGTCGAAAACAAACGAACGCCATTTTTTACATCAGCTGTGTTCGTCACTTTTTTAAAGGGAACACGTGTTTGCATATTCTGATTGCAAAATTAGTTTGTACACTGGCACACTGCATATACACTTGACAATTGGGTCATCTTGAACATTCCATATTGCATTTGAATTTTTCTAAGAACAAATAGGAAGAAACCAAGATGTGGAAGGAAAATCATGCAATATTGAATATCCTTAAGTGGCAATTCATAAAAATGCAGTGCACGAAAGGTGGGGTGGCAGATGCATGACCGCCAGCACTACACCTTCTAAAGGAGTAAGATTTAGTGCTCAGGACTTTGGTTTTATTCCTTTGTAGGTAACTGCAAATGTCAAAGAAAAAATATCTGTAGCAACAGCAGAAAAGAGCACAAGAACTGATTTAGTTATTGTACCAACAAAGAGGTACAATCAGAATTATGTACAATTATGTTTCTTGAGCCTGGAGGAACATAATTACTTTCTTGTATTGATGATCTTTTCTATTTACAAATGCAGGTAGCCGAGGATGTCCGAGAACGCTAGGAGACAAGTGAGAATCCAGTAGTTCAGAAAATTCAAGAGTATGGTTGCATTTCTTCTTCATATTTGTGCTATCTGGTTATAAAAGTTGATTGATTTCAACATGGATTATGCCATGGTATTTATTTCTATTACCATAAAGATTGATTTATGTGTCTTGGAAGCACTATGTATGGTAACTGCCAAGTGCAGTCATGGTTGCCAACAATTAGCTGAGCTTCCACATCATTAGTGACGCAGATGGGGATGAGAACCAAATATAATAATATCTTTCTTGCAATTAAAAATTGCTTGATACCTTTACTTTATTAGGTCATACTCAATGTATCTGATTTTATGTTTAATTACCATTGCATTTTTCTTACAGTTTGAATCACTCTATTTTTGAAGAAACTGCAACTACGGTGTCTTTCAGGGAAATTCGGCAACGAGACCCGTAAGATGCGCAAATTAAGTTTGAGAAATTTTAGGATGTATCTGAAATATGCACCACCGTTTTGGTCACAGATCCTTTTCTTTGTCTGATTTTGTTAGTGACCTGCAAGAAATGATCAAACCAGTTCTTACTGCATATTCAAAGGTAACCTCTGTCATGCTAAAAGGACATACTTCCATTGTTGAACTAGCATAGTAGCAGATGGATGTAGATACATAAGTTGGTTGTGTAGTACTTTTCATTGTAAACTGCACAGTTATGAAAAAAATCTGTGCAATATGAAACTGATAAGTCTCAACTAAAAGGGCTATTTTTAGCTGTGATCTTTATGTTTATGTGCGTTATGTGTGGTAGACTGATAGAAGGTAGCTACATTTTCAACTCAATGACTATGTTGCCTTTCAACATGAACTCTGATGCTGTCTCCTTGGTAGAATCTGCCTGCCGAATGAAAATTACAATTGAAAAAACTTATTTTAAAAAGTATATAATCTAAATATCCTCCTGATGTAAACATCATATTAGCATCCTGAATATGCATAATTAATTATAGTAGTTTTCAAGTTTGCACAGCTAATTATGTAGTTTTCTGCTCATTGTTCTTGTCCTTAGCATTTATTTGTTTTCCTTATTCACCTTTGATCAAACAGCTTATGAGCTTTTTTATGAGTAGAATACAGAAATTTCTACTTCATCCCAAGTAAGAGTCAAGATGACGGAAACCATGTTTATATAAGGATGGAAGTTGTAATTAATCGAAGCACAAGATAATAAATGACTTGTCTTTTGACAATATGTGTGCTTTGATTCTTTATTGATTCGTTATGGTTCATTCCACAATATGTTTCTATAGTGAAATATGCTACATGCTATTAAAATATAAAAAATCTAGTTTTTTTCATAACAAATTTTTTCAAGCTTTATATATGATACATTCCTCTTCTGATTGGTATAACCGTGTGAAAATAATATGGCTTGGGTGTTCTTAAATTTGCTATGCTACTCTTTTTAAATATATTTGCTATGAATTTAATAATATAATAATTCGTCATTAACCTCTTTTAGCGTGAATCTTAATTTATTGCATTATTCATTTCAAGTTCAATACATTTATTATCTTTTAATTTTTATCATAGCGTTAGTACAGACACACTATTAGTTATAGTGTAGGGTAGATACGGAATGGGAGTAGGCAGCCATGTTCGTGACGTGATGCGATAGGATTTAGATCTTAAAGAGGCATTATTTTAGGCGTGAGCAGTTGTTGATGTTCGGCGGTCGGTAGATTTGTCCGAGACCCTATAGGGGTTGAAGAGCATAAAAGACTTAGTCTCTCATAAGAACTTGTGTTCACCTAGACTAAGGAAGAACCGTAAAAGACCTAGTCTCTAGTAAGAACATCATGTTCACCTAGGCTAAGGTCTTCTTGCGATAACATCCCTGCATTCTGCTTATCAAGAATATGAGGCCGCGCCGTTTTCGCAGCCTCCTGCTATGTCCACGTCAGTGGATTTTATTTCAGCCGCTGGATATGATTTGAACGGTTAAATCTATGGCATGGATGCATGCATGCATGCGTTTCTACAATTACGTGATTTGATGTATCGTCATTACAAATTTGCATGCCTCCATGGTCGATGTCTGGTGTGCCACCAAGCAATATGTCATGAATGCATACATTTATTTATGTGCTATAGTTACATGATATGGCCTATCATTGCAAACAAATGTGCATGTATGCACGGTCGGTATGTGGTGTGCCACCAAGCCATGCATTTCTTTCGTCATTCAATGAGCATTCATGCATTTATTCATGCGCTATAGTTACATGATGTGACCTATCATTACAAACAAATGTGCATGCATGGTCGGGTGTCTGGTGTGCCACCAAGCCATGCATTTCTTTTGTCGTTCAATGCACATTTAATGCACCGCGAAGCTTTTCTTTTGGCTGGAGCTTCCACTGCCTACGCCATTTTCGTGGCCTCCTGCTATGGCCACGTCAATGGATTTTATTTCAGCCGCTGGATATGATTTGAACAGTTAAATCTATGGCATGGATGCATGCATGCATGCGTTTCTATAATTACGTGATTTGATGTATCGTCATTACAAATTTGCATGCCTCCATGGTCGATGTCTGCTGTGCCACCAAGCAATATGTCATGAATGCATACATTTATTCATGTGCTATAGTTACATGATGTGGCCTATTATTGCAAACAAATGTGCATGTATGCATGGCCGGTGTGTGGTGTGCCACTAAGCCATGTATTTCTTTCGTCATTCAATGAGCATTCATGTATTTATTCATATGCTATAGTTACATGATGTGACCTATCATTGTAAACAAATGTGCATGCATGGCCGGTGTCTGGTGTGCCACCAAGCCATGCATTTCTTTTGTCGTTCAATGCGCATTCAATGCACTACGAAGCTTTTCTTTTGGCTAGAGCTTCCACTGCCTATTTAAGTGCGCCATTTCTTCTCACTTTTGTGCACCCACACACAAGCATTCAGTGTTTGGTTCTTGCTAGAGAGTGTGTCTTTAAGTGCTTAAAGATAAATCTTCCAACATATTTCATATGATGTCACGCGAAACTAGTATGTGATCACATAATTCACTGGGAGATTGTGGTTTGTTAGAAATGCAATGAATAACATTGGACTTAATTAGCATGCATGGTCATACGATGCTATCATGCGTTGTGGGTACCCCACCCACTATTGACTATGATTGGAACATATATTTGCAACGATAGCTCTTATTATAATGCCTTTGAATTTAATTGTCTCACTTAACCATGCCAGAGGCTAACATTACTTGTAGCTTCCCTACTAACTTAGCTCACAAACGGATATGGTGTTCTAACAAGTGGTTGACCGATTGAAAATTTAATCTGCTTAATATTGTCTCTTATTGCTCACCTAACTTTTTTATTTCCCGCATGCTATTTCTATGTTGTGCTCTCTGTTTCGCTTATCGCTTTTCTTGCCATCTTATTGTTTATGGTCTCTATGTGTGCGGTTTAGTAATTTCATGTGTATATTTTGTATAGGCATTTTAAGTTTAAAATATGTCCTATGGATTTAAACGGTGCCGATATATTTTATCTTTGACTTGAGCAACCACCATACGTTATGTTTTGTGTTCTGGCAATTGATCTCTTGGTTTGACGTATGTTTTGTGTTCTGCAATTGATCTCTTGGTTTGGCATGTGTTTTGTGTTCTATCAATTGATCTCTTTGTTTGGTATACCGCTGCATAAATGCCTGCGTGTATACTAAGGTTGTGTGCTAACAATTATTTAGTTTGGCATATCACTTCATGCATGCATGCATGTTGAGGGTATGGTTATCCACCAAGCCATATATTCTTTTAGTATTGTCCGCATGCTATTTTTATGTTGTATTTTCTGTTTCACTTATCGCTTCTCTTGTTAACTTATTGTTTATAATCTCTGTGTCTAGTGTAGTAATTCCATGTGTATATCCCGTGTGTGTATTTTTAGGTGAGAGTACGTCTTATGGATAGTACAGCTTCAACAAGCCGAGCAGGAAAGCGCGCCCGTGCCAAGAGAGCAGTTCCTGCGGCAGGTGTTTTTGCGTTATTTTTCTACCTTATTGGAGCTATATTTTATTTTCTATCTCTAGTTTAGATGAGATGTTTTAGTAGGTTATGGCAGTACTTGTTTTCATGCTTTTTAATTTTTTGGGAAAAATTATCTACCGTTTAACTACTGGTTCTCATGTTTTTTATTTTCTCGATGCCACATTTATTTTCCCTATAGCCCTTCGTACGTTTGACAAGTGCCCTGCAAGGATTTTTCCTCAAGGAAAAAATTAACTAACATTTAGCTACTGGTTCAGGTTCATACTCTGCAAGGGGACAATACGTGAAAGGCAGCAGCGTCGAAGAGCCATAATAAAGGAAAAGAGGAGTGGCGGATTGATACATTGAGTGAAATAGCATGTTCTTTGTTAGCTAATACATGAATAACATGGGCGTTGCCTCCTAATTTAGGAATTTGTTTGTCTCGTTTCGGAGATTCCATCATCGCTGGGCAACGGTGCTCAGGTGATATCAGCAGTGAATTTTATACTGCAAATTTGGCCATTGTCAGAGAATGCTACCGGCTGCTAAGCTTATGAGGACCATGGTTTAGAAAATAATTGTAGCCTTTCTTATATCTGTTTATTTTTTTGTGCGTCAGCTCTTTTAGTCGACACTTCATACTACGGACCGCCTGCGCATACCTGCCAGTACTGTGGCGTGCAGTTTTGGTATCAAGAGCATGTGAAGAGGACTTATTCAGGCACAGGAGGTCATGTTCGCTTTCATCTTTGCTGCAGAGGTGGTAAGGTCTGCTTGTCATTTTTGAAACAACCTCCACCTTTTTTGGCTAGATTGTTGGATCCAAATGACGATATTTTATCAAAATATTTCCTTAAATTTATAAGATCGTACAATTCTATGTTCGCTTTCACATCATTGGAGGCCAAGATTGACTCTAGCATAAACATGAGTCCTAGGCCATATGTGTTCAAGATTAATGGGCAGGTACATCATCGAATTGAGTTTTTACTTCCGGATGAGGGTGAGTCTCCCATATATGCATAACTTTATATTGTTGATACTGAGAATGAGGTTCGGAATCGCATTTCAATCTTTGATAGAGAGAGGGATTATGATAGCAGTGCTGAAGTTGATAAGGAGATAGTTGAAGGTTTAATAAGGATGTTTGATGAATCAAATGAGTTATTTAGGTCATTCAGGGCTGCTAGGGATTTTTTGCAACAGGAACATAGCCAACCTCTACAGCTTAGGCTATTACATGATCGCTCTAGAGCTGCTCCACAATATAATGCACCAACTGGGTCAGAGATAGCTGCTTTAGTGGTAGGTGATTTTTTGGAGGAAAAGAAAAGCCCTGATATAATAATTCTTGAGAGAGTTGGTGGGTTACGGAGAATTAGTAACCTCCATGCCAATTATATGGCCCTACAGTACCCTATTCTTTTCCCTTACGGTGAGCAGGGGGTTAAATTAGGGGTTAAATACAACCATTCTGGGGTTCTATGGGGTAGGGTGAGGGATGAGGTTACAATGCTTGAATATTATGCTTTTTGATTACAACAGCGCGGATGTGAGGCACTTACATTAATATGTGATGATCGGTTGTTTCAGCAGTACATAGTTGATGCTTTTGCGTCAGTGGAGGAGAATAGACTTCGATTTGTTATAAAAAATAATAAGAATTTACGATCAGAGATTTATAAGGGGATCCAAGATGCACTTCATAAGGGTGATATTGATGGTAACAATGTTGGTAAGCGGATTATTTTGCCTGCTAGCTTTACAGGGAGTAAAAGATACATGGTACAAAACTATCAGGATACAATGGCTATTTGTAGGTTTTATGGGCACCGGATTTGTTTGTTACCTTTACTTGTAATACTAAGTGGCAGGAAATAGTTGATGCCCTTGCATTTATTCTAGGGCAAAAACCAGAGGCTAGGCCTGACATAGTTAGCCGAGTCTTCAAACTCAAGGTGGAAGAACTTATTTCTGTGCTAAAGAAGGGTACTTATTTTGGAAAGGCATGGGCAGGTATGGCTATTGTTTTTTTCGCTCAAAGTCATGTGTCCTATAGGTTTGGTGGCTAATGTGTTATATGTGGAGATTTTGTGGCCTGCCAAGCATTTGTTATGTTAGTTATACTTGTGGTTTCTTTAACACTTTTCAATCTCGTACTATGTTCTAGTTCTCTACACAATTGAGTTCTAGAAGCGTGGTCTGCCTCACGTTCATATCTTGGTTTGGCTCCAAGGTAACACTAAAGACCCACACCCTTCATTAATTAACTCAATAATGTGTGCAGAAATACCTGATAGGTCATCCGATCTTGAGGGTTATAACCTTGTCGATGAATTTATGGTGCATGGTCCTTGTGGAGATCTTAACAAAAAAATGTCCATGAATGAGAGAAGGTAAGTGTTCAAAGTTTTTCCCAAAGAGCTACCAGGAAGAGTCCGTCGTTGGTGAGGATGGTTTTGTGCAGTATAGGCGTCGTGCCGAGACTGGGTGCTTTGTTGAGCGATATGGGTTAGGCTAGACAACGCTTGGGTTGTACCCTATAATCTAAAGTTGCTAAAGCGCTTTAGGGCCCACATAAATGTCGAATGGTGCAATAAGACACATCTTATCAAGTACTTGTTTAAATATATTACAAAGGGTCTAGATCGTGCAAGAGCCGTGATTGAAAGCATACCTCCAAAAGACTCTACGTATGATTTGCATGCTGGGGATATTAGCAGCGACGTTAGTTCCCAAGCCAAGGATATGCATGACCACCCGGATGACATTGATGAGGTTCGGGAGTATATTGACTGTCGTTATTTATCTTCACATGAGGCTATTTGGCGTTTGTTCGAATTTGATATACACTATAGAACACCATCAGTTGAGAGGTTATCTGTACACCTTCCTTTGATGAATAGCATCATGTACTCCATGAAGCAGTGGTTAGTTGATATTGTAAATGATCCCCATTCTAAGAAAACAACCTTAACCAAATGGTTTACAGCTAATAAGATGCACCCAAGCGCCCGAGAATTAACATATATTGAATTCCCAACGAAGTGGGTTTGGAATAAAAAAGAGAAATGTTGGTGCCCTCCTAAATCATCTAAAAAAATTGGTCGGGCTATCTACATCAACCCTAGCTGTGGTGAGCTTTACTACCTCTTTATGCTTTTAAATGTTGTCAAGGGGGCCATATCATACGAGGACCTTTAAACTATTGATGGCGCTTTGTACCCATCATTTAAAGATGCATGTCAAGCACTTGGTCTTCTTGGGGATGATAACGAGTGGCGTGATGCTCTTAGGGAAGCATCTGTTTGGGGTTCAGCTAGGTAGATGCGTCAGTTGTTTGTTACTATTGTCCTCTTTTGTTCTGTGTGTGATGCACTCTCTTTGTTTACTGATTTCTTTGTTTACTTTACTGATGATATCCATCATAAAATTCAGAGGACAATACAATTACCTTCATATAGAGTTCTAGAATAGCACTTGAAAAATTATGTTTTATTGGAGCTCGACGAATTGTTTACTAAAAATGGCGCTGCTATAAGTGATTATGGTTTACCTAAACCCGGCATTAATCTTTCAAAAAAAATGAAAAATAGGTTGTTAGCTGATGAAATGGCATACGACATTGCAAAGTTAAAAAATGACCACGATATTATGATTAATAAATTAACTGTTGAGCAACGCCAAGTCTATGATGCAGTTATTCAATCGGTCTACGGTGGGGCAGGAGAATGTTTTTTTGTGTATGGGTATGGTGGTACTGGAAAACTTTCCTTTGGAACACGATTATATCACGTCTACGTTCGGAGAGACTTATTGTTCTTGCGGTGGCCTCTTCGGGGGTTGCTTCCCTCTTGCTCCCAGGGGGGCGTACTGCTCACAATTGGTTCAAGATCCCAATAGTTATTGATGAGGCATCTCTGTGTGATATAAAAAGAGGGTCTTTCCTTGCGGATTTAATAGTAGAGTGCTCTTTGATAATATGGGATGAAGCCCCAATGACTCACCGGTATTGTTTTGAATCTTTAGATCGCAGCATGCGTGATATTCTTGGTAGAATGGATGCTTCATGTTTTAACAAGGTATTTGGTGGGAAGACTGTACTCCTTGGTGGAGATTTTAGGCAAGTATTACCCGTGGTCGAGGGTGGTGGTAGGTTGGATACAATAAATGCCTCGATAACTAACTCGTACTTATGGAGGCATGTAAAGGTTTTAGGCCTCACAGTGAATATGCACCTATTTGGCATGCTAGGCAGTGGTTTACCTGCTAACCAAGTAAAAAAATTTAACGATTGGTTGTTGAGTATTGGGGATGGCACTACAAAAGGTGGTCCACCTAGTGATGATAGGGATTCTACATGGGTTGAGATACCAGATGATATTTTGATACCTAGATTGGACTCTTCTATTGATGAAATTATCAAATCGACCTATCCAAACTTGGAGGTATCGTATTCTAGTCCAGACTACCTCAAAGAAAGGGCCATTATTTCTCCAAAAAATGATACCATTGACGAAATCAACAGTCGTGTTCTTAGCTTGGTGCCAGGATGTGTAAAGATATACCTTAGCTCAGATACTTTGGTTGAATCCTCAAGGGGCATGGTAACCTTGACCTACTTTACCCAGTTGAATTTTTAAATTCATTGCAGTTTAAAGGCATCCCTCCTCATAGGCTTGCATTGAAGGTTGGTTCACCAGTAATGTTGTTGCGTAACTTAAATCAGAGTGCTGGTCTTTGCAATGGGACGCGCCTTATAATTACACACCTAGGCGATCGAGTTATGGAGGCCCAGATAATTACAGGTTCACATATAGGCCATAAGGTCCTTCTTCCTCGCATTGCCTTACATGTGTCAAGCACCAAGTGGCCTTTCATTCTTAGTAGACGGCAATTTCCAGTCCAACTTTGCTATGCAATGATTATTAATAAGAGCTAAGGACAAACTTTGCAAAATGTTGGTTTATACTTGCCACGACCAGTTTTTTCCCATGGACAACTCTACGTGGCTATATCCCGTGTTACTTCCAGAAGTGGTCTTAGGATTTTAATCGACGATGATGCAGATCCTAGCTCTACTGTTACCCAAAACATTATTTACAAAGAGGTGCTACAGGCCATATAGTATCTCCCTACGTAGTTCAAGGTTGTTTGCTCCTGCTTCCTATTTTCGATGGGTTTTAAGCCTCATTTGAATTTGGTTTTACTTAGCTTTGATAATTAGCCTTTTCAATCGCCCAACTTTGGCTACAATATCCATGTTGTACCGACGATCCATTGTTCATTGTATTTGATGCCCTCACTCATTATGTCCCTTTTGTTTAGAAGCTTGTCCATCCAATGGAGTACTCTGTGCTATCACGGATTGATTCCACCAGGCATAACTGGCGTATAAAGGTTAGAGTCTATAGGATGTGGCATCTATCAGGAACATCTAAAGGTAGAAGTTTTTATGCTGTGGAGCTTATCCTGGTGGATGAAGAGGTATGTAACCAGTCAAATTCGTTGTGATAGTTTATTTTATGAGCTATGTATGACATCTTTTTATTTCTTATGGTGTGGGTGTTTCAGGGGACAGGCATTACAGCCTCTATAGGAGAAAACGAAGTGGCCAAGTTTTCGTTGTCTATAGTGGAAGGGCATGCCTACTTCTTTCGGAATTTTCGTGTCAGCAAGGAGAGGCGAAAGTATTATGCTGTGCCTAGCACATATACCATCTTTTTTACGCCATGGACTATTATCGAAGAAGTTCCTGCAGAGAGGGCTTGTGCTCTCCCGCTGTACGTCTTTAATTTTGTGGACTTTGATGATTTGGACGATCGAGCAAGGCACCCGCAGGGTTTAGTAGGTATGCAGCCTTAAAATTTCCCAGTGGATTATTTTTTGTAGCCCAACCAATGTTTATGTGGCATATGCTTACACAACATTCTTAAAACCAGATATTATTGGGAAATTAATAGTTGTGCATCCGCTCATGCAAAGCAGCACCTTGAATGGTCCATCTGTTAGACGTAATGTAGAATTACAAGACTTGAGGTCTATTCTTTGTCTAGGTTATTTCATTGCTTTCAAGTGGTGTTGTACTATTCCTAACTGGCGTTTTCAGTGGCCAATCCTTGGTGATTACATTGTGGGCTGAGCATGCAACTTCTTTTGAAGATGAGTTTCTCCTTGAAGCTATTGGTAAGTATGAGCCAGTTGTTGTTGTTTTTGCTGGACTTAATACAAAGCTCTTCTTGGGTGAGTTGTGTTTTCTGTTGTGTTTTACCGGTGTATCTCTTGCATTCCTTTGAGAGCTCTCCTTGAATAAGTGCATGGCTATGACTAGGAAATGCAAGCTACCGTAGCAGTGTTGGCATAAAATGGTACATTAATATTGATATCCCTGAAGTTAATGCCTTTCATGCAAGGTATATATATTAAGTACACATATTTTTTCTTTAGGTTATATATGCGTGTGATATTTATGCCTATTGTAATCTTTGCGTCTATATGTTTTCCTTCAGCCTACGAGGAAAGGGTTCTGAGGTTCTTCTTTTACCTAGTGATGGTGATGCTGCGACAGAAAATATTGATGAGGCAAATGCTAATAGGAGGTCAATATCGGAGCTTTTATCCTTGAATCCTCATGACAACAATGTAGGTTTGATTGGCCCCACCCTACACAAATTTGATATGATGTAGCTTATAGTGAACTCTAGTTTATATCTACCGTGTAATGTGTTACGCCATGGTAATTTGTAGACCTAGTTTATTTTAATTTTATGACGTATATTTTACATGAACGTTTAGATTTATTGTGCCATAGTATTTTGTCGATCTAACTTATTTCTACCTTAGGACATACGATTCACATGCGATGTACATATAAAGGAGATTGATGTATCATGTGGTTGGTGGTATAAAGGGTGTAGTACCTGCAAGAAAGGTGTTAAGCCAACACTCCAGGGATTTGAATGCGTAAACTGTAATACTACAGAACCAATGATCGTGCCTAGGTATTACTTATTTTGCCCCCCATGGTGTATGCATGGTAAATGTTCTCCTTGAAACCAGGTTTTTCACTCATTTTTATTCAATCCGTAGCTACAAGTTAAATGTCATCATCAATGATGGCACTGGACATTGTAAAATCTTCATGTTTGGTGGTGTAGCAGAGCAAGTTGTGGGTCGCACTGCTGCTGACCTAGTTGGAGAAAGCTCATCCAACCAGATCTTGCTTCCTTTGCCTCTTCGTGCTCTTATTGGCCGTAGGTATGTACTCCAGGTGGTTATCAGTGAACAAACTTTTTGGACTGGTCAACTATGCTTTCAAGCTAGGAAAGTGTTCAATCCAATCCCTCTTGATGGTCAACGTGGTGGACATGATGCTTCTGGAAACAAACCTTGCGATGGACATTTGGTGGGATCATCAACCACTGGTGGTTGTGATTCCACGACGTTAACGGGTGTGTCAGGATCTAAGTCCAGCAAAGAATCCATGGGCGAACCATCTAGTGCAACTGAAGTATCAATAGCCCCTAACAGAAACACCACTCCGCCTCCTCTTCCTATTGTTATGACCACTTCAAAAAAATTAACGGGGGGTGAAGAGGAGGTCACTGAAGAAGACAGGTATGTGGAGTTTAGATATGAGTACCGCTTGCTACCGAATGGTTAAATCCAGTGTCATCAAAATATTGCTTTATGCAAGGATGTTAGGAAGCAATAAAGCATACACCTTTCAAATTGTTTGGTGATCCGGAAATTACGTTGCAGGACTTCCCTTGGCAAATGGGCTAGATCTGCTCGGAAGGAATTGTTCCCCTCCAAGAAAGGGAAACCAAGGTAATTCATGTAGTTCATATGGCTCTAATGTCTAATTCACTTAAATACTTAAATAATGCACTGACCTATGTTTAAAGTTGCAACATTGAGTGAGCTCATGCTTCCTTGGTGTGCATCCTCAACTACATGGATCATCCTCTGCAATAAAACACTCCATGTTGCCTACATACCTATATTATTGGGGTCTTATTAGTACCCTCCATATATATAGTGAAATAAATGTCCCCTCTTGCTTTGCAAGTACTCTTAGGGCATCCTTGGCAAGCTCTCCAGTACCATTTGTTAGGGTCTGTTTAAATTATGTGCTCCACGTTATTGTTTGTGTTAATCAGTTAACTTTGTCAGCTTTAAAGTATCTCTGGGTTAATAAAATGGTGTATGTGGTCTATTAGCCTTGGTCGAACTAGAGGGTGGGTTAGATTCTCATCCTCGGTTCTATGTTATGTAATAAGCACTGTCACAATATAAGTCATGCATGGTCCTACGTGATATTTTATATTGTACGCTCTAATGTATAGTGGATGGTGGCATGTTGGTACTCAATATTTTTTATTTATCATGTATCTAACTAGATAGGCTTGTGGTTTGTGAATTACGTTATCAAAGTACGTATCTAGGTGCAAGGTTTTATGGGTCGGTATTGATTTGGGATTTGGTGCAGAGCAAACTAGCTTTAAAGTCATGGTTAAATTAACCCTCCTCATCCGAAATATCAAATGTAAAAATATAGTGCATAGCATTATGCTCCATGGATACTTGTGCAACAAAATATCCTACCAGCAACGACATGTCTGTCACAGGTGTACACCACCATTCTTAGTTGATAGAGCTAGATAAGCATACAACTGTCACCTCCTCTGTAGACCCTTATTCATGTGGTTTTGTCTGTCTCCTTTGGGTCATCGCATTGCTCATCCTTTATCCAGGAATCGTCTGGGAAGAGTTGTAGTGGCCTGCAATACAAGTGATGTAGTTATATCATTCCTACTAATGGTAAGTATTGATTATCTATCGATAAAGTGTCAACATTATTAGTGCTACATCACTAACCCTATTGTTATTTTTTATTAAAATATGCTCTGGATTATGGTGTCATGTGTAGGTCCACGCAATATAATTTAAAGCATCCTATAGTATAGGTCCTCCCTGTGGAGGCAGCAGCCAACAATGAAAGAAACATAAGCAGAACTGTAGTAAAGTATATGGAAGAAGTTATGGTGGACTACAATATTGATGATGTACTTATATCATTACTACCAATTTGAAGGCAGAGATAGTATAGGTTCTCCGTGTGGAGGTAGTGCCAAAAATATAGGAGAAGAACTACAGTAAATATTCCATATATATCTAGGTGTGGGGACGTTTCTAAACTTGGATGCTATGCCACACTCGTCTTACTTATTCTCACTTGCTAGAGTACTTAATTACAAGGAGAAAAATAATTGTATGCATGGTTGGTTAGGCTAGAAGCAATGCTACCACCTATCAGTGTAGGACATAATTAAGCATCATGTACGCAGTTAGTCTAGCATGTCAAGCATAATTTGGGTGTTGTTATTAGGTGGCAATATACCTTCTGGTTGCTTCGCTGGTGGCATCTTCTTATATATCTCCTTACTCTGCTCGTTTAACCCAAAAATAAAACCATTAGTGATACGGTCTTGCCAATTGTTGCTTCGAATTGTTAGGCTATGTATGGATGCCTGTTTTGTTTGCAACAATTCTACACCCATATTTAAGCAAGGCATATGTGATCTCTTTAATAGATAAAGGAATCATCCAAATAGAATATTGTTGCCTAAATTTGCAGGCCTTCGTACCTTTGTATGGTTGTTCATTGCTTCTTTTATGTTCCTCCTTTGTCCAGAAATCATCTGGAAAGAGTTGTAGTGGCCTGCAATATAAGTGATGTAGTTATATCACTCTTATTAATGGTTGGTATTGCCTTTCTATCAACAAAGCGTCAGCATTATTTATGCTACTCCATTAACCCTATTTTTATTTTTTCACTAAGATGTGTCCTAGATTATGGTGGCATGTGGATGTTCAGATGATACAATTTGAAGCAACAGATAATATAGGTCCTTCGTGTAGAGGCAACACCCAACAACGAAAAATGTAGAAGCGGAACTACAATAGAGTATATGAAAAGAGTCATGGTGTCCTGCAATATAGATGATATTGTCATATCATTCCTACTAATGGTTGGTGTTGACTTTCTATCAGTGAAGTGCCAATATTATTAATGCTATTCCATTAATCTTACTGTTACTGCTCCCTAAAATATGCCCTAGATTACGGTTTGCTCCCTAAAATATGCCCTGGATTACGGTGGCATGCAGAGGTGTAGACAATATAATTTGAAGGAACATATAGTACAGATTCTCCGTGTGGAGGTAGGAACAAAAAATGTAGGAACGGTACTACAGTATAGTATGTGCATGTATACCTAGGTGTGTGAAGGTTTCTAGGCTTAAGGATGCTATGCTGCACTTCTCTAGTTTATTCTGAGTTGCCAGAGTACTTAATTACAAGGAGAAATAATTGGATATTATTATTAGGTGGGCAGTATACCTCCTTGGTTATTTAAGCAGTTAGGCCTCATGTACGCAGTTAAGCTACCATCTCGAGAATAGCATGGGTGTTATTATTAGGTGGGCAGTATACCTACTTAATTACAATGAGAAATAATTGGATGCATGTGTCGTTAGGCTAGAAGCAATGCTACCACCTATCCGTGTAGAGCATAGTTAGTCCTCATGTTCGTAGTTAGGCTAACATCTCGAGAATAATTTAGGTGTTATTATTAGATGGGCAATATACCTCCGGATTGCTTTGCTGGTGGCATCTGCTTGTGTGTCTCCTTGCTCTGCTCATTTAGCTCACAATTAAAAGCATTAGTAATACGGTCTTGCCAATTCTTTCTTCAAATTACTAGGCTATATATAGATGAATATTTTGTATACAACAATTCTACACATATATTTAAGCAAGCTATATGTAATCTCTTCAATTAATAAATAAAGAAATCATCTCAATAGAACATTGTTGTCTGAATTTGTAGGCCTTCGTACCTTTGCATGCTGCTTCATTGCTTCTTTTATGCCCTTTGATGTTGTTTAATGCTGACTCCATCTCATCCTTGGAGAATCCTTCACATGAAAGGTTTGAACGACCAATCCTTGTGGGGTGCATAGCTAGACTGTTTGGTGGTGTTATACTCCCTTCACCATCAATGGCTATAATGTAGCCTGGTTTTATACGCACCTCTCTCATCTTGAACATATCTTGTAGCACAGTTCTATTATGCATTTCTGAGATACCGTGCATGCTATTGGCTCTAGTATTATAGGGATTTATCCACCTGCCTGAAGAACCTGTTCCTTCCTCAATCTCTCGATGAATGTGCACATCACACAATTTGTCAATTTGTAGTTGATAACAACCCTCACAGTACTAGGCAGATGTTTTGGCCCCAAACAAATAACTAATGCTCGGATATAGTCACAGCTGACATATGTGGGATCGTCACCCTCTAGCTTATCTAGACCACAAAAAAGCTCAAGAAGTTTCTTCACATCATCTAGTATCCAGCATTCTCTAGGTAAACCTCTAATCCTTATCTAAAGCTTTTGCAACTCTCCAATAGCTCCCATGTTCTCTTCCCATTTCCTCACAGATAACGCATTCTTCGAGCCAAACAACACCTTATCAGCTGAAGCTTTCTCTAGTAGGCTTGAAGAAGAAAACTCTATGAGGTAGCTTTTGTTATCTATTGGAACTGCTTTCCAAGGATATTGTGAATTATAGATTTCTTGAATGATACTTTCAGCAACTTTAGGAGAGCTTTTTGAACTACCAATAATTCTTGTGATCGCACATTTCTTAAGTATATTTATCCTAGCTTCACGATTTTGACCAGATTCTAACCAAATGAGCTGAGGATAATATGAGGATTGTGGGTTACCTCCTAGCTGCATCTTCGAGAGTTCTCCTGCTAGTGTGGTTAGTTTGTCTTGCTTGCTTCTTTGATCCTTGCACAAGGTGGCCTCTCATAGGTTGCACATTGTTTTTATAATAGCTTTACCTTCTACACTGGTGGTCACATCATACAGTGCAAAATTATATTTTATGTGCCTCTTAGGCCCGACATGCCCTGCTCTCACGGGCCTATAATATAGACAAAATCTACATTTATAGAATCATGGACGAAGGGTGGAAAGTTAGGTAAAATTAAATGTGAGGGCGTTGTGATTGGGTGGAAAGAGAAAGTCCACAGAGAAATTAAATGTTGCTATTTATAGGGTTGTGTGCCAGTGATATGAAGGTAGGTAAAAATAATTATAGCAATATTGTGCTCCGTTCAGGTGAGAATACTTGCTTCATTTATTCATCTTCGTCTACTTTTTTAGCTGTGGGGAAACCCCGAGGGTAGATGGTAACAGTGTGGCTCCAACATTCATGCGGTCCTATCTGCTCCCTATGGCACCAACATGCTTTCCAGCCCTAGCCACCTCAGGGTGAGCAACTCTATTTAGGTTCTAAGGAACACACATATTCCCCTTAGAAGCCATTCACTTTATTCACAAATATAGTCATTCCAAGAATTTAAAATTTGTCCACACAAATAAGTATTCTAACAATCCTACTTCACCCATCAATTTCGTCCTATCCCAATATAGTACTATTTGCCCCACCGTCATCCTATTCAGATTCATTCCCTTCTTAGCCATGACCCTCTTGATGTCCTATTTGACTGATTTATTTAGGAACATCGAAGTTTTTCCCCTCAGACCTGATGTTGATAGATAGTGTTACAATCCTTGCAGTGACATTGTTAATTATTTAAGCATATTTAAATAGGTGTTATCCACTTAAAAAATAAAGTGTGTTTACCTTTGTTTTCTCCAAAACTGTTATGTAGAGAGCATTTACAAACAAGCATTATTTAATAGTTTGCAGAGATCGGAAAGATTGATCTCCCTTATTCACAGTTTACAAACTATTCCATTTAGTATCTTATAAATTGTCCGCTCAAAGTACTAGAAAGATAGATCTCTCTTTATCACATTTTATAGAGTATTTGATGGTTTGCATATTGTTCCATTTAGTAGCTTAAAAATTGTCAACTCCAAGTACCTAAAAAGAGTGCCATAGAAGGTTAGGAGGATATATCTTCTGGTTTTTTCCTAACGCATCAAGCTTACCATGTGTGTAGTGCATTTGTTCCAGCGATGTGTGCAGAATAAGCAATATATCCTGGCAATTAGATTGGCCCAAATGTTTCAACATGATCTGTTAGACATTTTAAAAGTGTCTCTATGAGGTTGGGAAAAGTAGCAAACCGGTTGCTATTTGTTGCCACTGTGCATGCAAAGAGAAAGGGCACGTCTCTGTTCCCACTGCTTAAGTTTTGTATAAAATATGTTAGGATATAAAAATATTCACGGTTTATACCTATTTATTTCAGAATGAGCAAAAAGGATGCAGAAAGAATGCAAAAGCCTGACAGAAATGATATATGGTGCTTGTATATTTGACCTTACAGTACATCGACCAATGGACAAACCAAGTCGTCAACAACAAGAGTGTGTCATGTATAGTACATCCTTTTATTTGACCCACAGCAGGGTGATGACACTAGTTGTCGTCCGTGAAACCGGGGCATGAAATGAACTATAGAGAATAGCAGGGAAGTAGTGGTGCACTAAGGCACGCGATGCCCCTCCGACCTGACAGCAACAATTTTTCTAGTCTGAATATTTTTGCAGGCTCAGCAGAAGAACGTGTGGAAGAGTCTAGCGCAACTAGTGCGCCTGTCGCCGAAGAATATATTGCCAAGAAAAGTTCTGTCACACAATTCCCTAGCAACCAGCATGCGCAGCTCACTAGCATCCATGTGTAGCTCTCAGAAAAGAGGCCCATGCCTAGTATGGTGTGCAGTCCCCTGTCAGTGAGCAACATGCACAGTGTCATACGTAGGCCCCTAGTGCGGAAGCCAGTGCACAGTTCCGTGGCCGAGAGCCCCTAAGCCCCTCAACAGTTCTACGGTTTCCCTTCTCGGCATATTGCTTCACATAAATTGAGTGCTTGGAACAAAGTTTCACACCATGATACCATTCATGTTTCATGAGTGACAAATGTGCGTGTGTTTATATATAATATAAAATACATACAAATATATACAAATATGTATACATACATACATATATACATACAACATATGACCTTGCGCATCGGCGTCACATGCCGTCGGCGGTGGCGGGGTAGACACATCGCCAGAACCATCTACAGTTACCCAACTTGGAGTTAGCCGTCTCTCTGTCTTTGACATGCCCATTTGTCGTCGACGCTGTCGTTGCGTCGCATCATCGTTCTTATGAGGCGGCCACGAGACAGCGGTCATGTCCAGCCTGTCTAGCCTCGCTCGGCCGTGCTCCGCCACCAGGTCCACCACCATGTCGTCCCGCATCTCCATGTTGCCATCCAGCAAGGCCACCCTCGCCGCCGGCAGCGTGCGGTCCGTCCTCTCCTCGACGAGCTCCTTGAGGCGCCCGAAGATGCTCGCCGAGCTCACGTGTAGCGTGGCCCCTTGGAGCCGCAGCTCACGCGCTGCGCCGGTCACGACCACGCACAGTCGTGCATTTGCTACCCGGATGTCGCCGAAGTGGTAGCCGTCGCCGAGCAGGATGAGCTCCACGCGGGGGCGTTGCACGTGGCAGCCATGCAGGGTGAAGCATTGCGTGACGGCAACGTCGTTGTGCAACTCCCTGCCCTCAGAGAAAAACCACTGCGACTCCACTGAAAAGCCCTCCATCGTCTTCACCACTATCTTCATCCTCGTCACCATCGACATGTTAGTTGCAGACCTCCACGGTGAAGACCTATCCCTCCATTGTCTGGAACGCCACCTCTGTCTCAAGAATCGAGCAGAGATCAGTTGACCACCGTGTGTTGTGAATGGATCATCAGACTATAACTTTGCAAAGATTGCTTGTAGCAATTTGTTTACGATTTTTCAGAACCATCTTTTATTGAGTCAAGAGGTAATATTCCTCTTGCCTTGCAGGTTGTAATGTAATATACCATTTACTGTTGTGTATTTACATGATATCAACCGTTATATCGCAATATGACCACTGCGTGTTAGGGTTCCTGGTAAATACTACCTCTCGTTCCTGGTAAATACTACCTCTCGCTGGAGATATAATGCATTCAGCTTTTTGGGTTCTGCTGTTTTTTGATGATTAGTTACTCATGTAAATGTCAATTTTACACACTTGCATAGAGCTAAGCATATTTTAATTGGAGGAATACACAGTCATAAAATAGAAAGTTGCCAAATGCAAAGAGTGCAACGCAAGAATTAAAATAAAATATACAATGGAGTGCACCATCAAAAAATAGATGGTGACTTTGGGTATGAAATGTATTTGTCATTGGCCATGCCAACAAAAAACTTTACCAAAATGTGCCCCATACAAACATAAATAGTGGTTCTAGATCTTTTTTTAATGAAACACGAGCATTTTACTACATTGCAATTAGCGTAGCACATATTTTTCTTTAACATATAAAACATGATAAGTACATATTCTTGATTTAGTGATGATTGCCTATGTGGCCTCGCTACTATTCTTAGCTCCCGAAAGCTTGCTCTTCAATGTACATACTTGTGCCTTTGGCGCATTATTCTCGATCACGAGTTTACCATTTTCTTCCCCATATGCTTCCCTACAAGCTATCTTCTGTTCTAACTCAGACAATTTTTTCTCAAGTTCATGGTTCTCAACGAGTAGCTTAGAACGGTTGCCTTGCAAGAACAAGAAATCTCTCTCAAGTTCATCTCTGCTTTCAACAACTTCTTTGTAAATTTTAGCAATTTCCATTACCCTTTTTTCCACATCTTCAGCTCCTGCCGACTATAGTCCCTGATTTTAATAAGGCCACATTTCTCCATCCTTCGCACAGCACCACGAGCAGCTTTCCTCATAGCTCTCCTTGAAGAAATGGTTGATGTTCCAGTGAATTGCCGTGGACCACGAAACCCCTTAGACACCCAGTTTACGAGGTTCACTTCAATGGAGGTATGGAAAATCCCTCCCGCTCGCTTTTCGTGTGTCACTGTTGGTTCCTCGACACCAATTAAACCTACAGTTTTCATCAGAATCCTTGGATAATTTAAAGTTAATTGAGCCATGGGGAGACCTACAAAAGTCCGTGTTTTCATTAGAATCCTTGATAATTTAAAGTTGATTGGGTCATGAGGAGACTTTCAAAAAGTTCACATGATGCTGTAATGGTTACCGTATTACAAGATTGTTAGATTTGAAGAAAAAGTAATGGTCAGCTATAGATGCTTTGAAAAATTGAAGAGGAACTACTACGAGCATTGAGGTGCAGGGATACACCACAGGGCATTAAATACATACCTTGCTATCTCTTGGACTTCGCTATGAATGTAGGAATGCCCTAAGAGTTGAGTTGGTCTGCTTTCTCATGGAGTGTGCACTTTTATAGTCTTTTGGAATACTGCTTTCTCATCCACTAGCCCCTGCAAAGTCGAGCGCAGCCTTAGGCCCTGGCCGAGCACATAGATGGGATGTAATTTTTTGTGACACGTAAAACAAGAGTTATTAGAATACGATTAATGTAGTATTAGATATTTGAACATTAAAAATAGGTTATTTGGACAATCTAAAGCAGCTGTTACATATTATTTTTTTAAGCCATGTGCCATTCGATGCTTTGAAAAGCATAGTGCAATGGTCCGGATTAATCTAGGATATTGTGTCCTATTTTTTAAGCTCCTCGGCGGTGCGATTTATAGAAAACCTTTTTTATCTACAGGTTGTTATAAAATATCATAATTACCTTAAAGACATGTTTTCATCATTCGCCACTAAATTGATTGTGCGCTGGTGCCTCACCGTGTTTTATAGTTAATTTAGGTCACACAAGGTAAGTCATGAGGACACGATTAATTTATTGATAAATATTAAGAATTACTCTTAGTGTGATCCGTCCGTTAGGTTATTCATCTAAAATATTCCGATTACAGGTAATTTAGTTGCAGATTATAGACTTAGAAGCTAAAAAGTACTTACAGGCGATCACATGTTTGCTATAAACTTTTTCCTTCGAACTGCTCGAGTCTAACATTTATCAGCACATTCCTTTACATGGAGCCTAGCATTTACCACGACATTCCTTTACATGTGAAGTCACGGAGACTAGCTATTTATGAAGGTGTGCCTCGCGCGCAACCTGGCAAGTTTTATTTCATCCAACTAGATGCTAGCATTTATCAGGCTGTGTCTTGCACGCAACCTAGCAAGTTTTATTGCATGCATGCAACATGCTGCATGCACTAGCATTGCTTGTACTAAAGCTTTCGAATTGTTACCTGGCATTAGCTTTAGCATGTGTATTCCTCGGTCCCTCTTTGATGTAACAATTACAAAGCTTTCGAGATGAAGCATATTCGTCACACAACTCGTTGGGCCCTTTATAATAACGGAGTTAATATTCCGGCTGTTGCACCAAATATGCCCAGTACTATAATCACTTGTTACAGGTTTTCTACACCAGATGGAACAAAAGAAACATAAATTAATTTTTGATAAGATGCAAAATTTCAAGCTCACAAATAACCTGTTGCTAAACTTGTTGATATGCTTACTCTTACAAACATTACTTAGAAGATATTCAAAATGATAAAATCAATGTTTCTAATGTTTAGTTCTTGATTGATCTTGCTCTAATGATCGCCTCATTTTCCGTGCACGGGAGTTAGCTTAACCCGTGCATGGATGGTGCTCTGGAACTCAATGAAGCAAGATCTCAATTTTCCCAGCTTATTTTGTGCGCCGGCTAGGTCGCACGTTTAATTAAAAAAATATGGCATGTCATAATTATCAGTATAAACAAACCAAACCAAACCAAAATAAATATGTATAGCTGATCAAAGGTCTCCGATTAGGCTATCATCGCCTGAGATGGAAACAGTGTAAGTGCAGCTTCTGCTACTGCTGCCACAGTCCCTAATCATACTCTGGTTTTGGTGGGCATGACTGTTTGCATCGCAGTCAGTAGGTGGAGGGAGTTGATGGATGATTAGCACGCACAAGCTAGCTTAGCTACGAATCGCTCGCAGTCGCCGCATCAGCAGCTGCTCTCTTTCTTGCTGCTGGTGGCACTGGCATCATCTTTGGCATGTGCCTCCTTTTGCCTTTGCCTTGTTTGCTTTTTGCCTTTGCAGCCTTTTGCAAGGCCCAACCTTGCTCCTCCTCCTCCTAGTTCCAGTGTGGGCGACGACGCCCTGCTTCTTCTCTGAGTTGTCTCTCCCCTTCTAGCTCCGGCGCTGCTCCACCGTGTCCACAATGCTGCACTCCAAATCCAGGTGGTACAGTTAAGCCCATGATAACTTGATTGGCATTTCCATAACACTATAAAAGAAATAATTAGCAGCTGACAAGCATTATCACCCAAGCTGTACAAACCAAAACTCTTGCAAGGAAATCATTTTCGGTGAGATGGAGATATCACCAAAGCATTTTTTGTCTAGCACAAAAAATAGAATAGCATTGTTGTCTGTAGAACACAACCGTTTCTATTGAGATAAAGATACCCTCAAACCATTTTTGTCTAGACTAGAAACAGAGCAGCATTTCAATTGAGATAAAATATCCTTAAAGCATTTATACCTAGAACAATGACACCAATGTATATTATGTCCACAAGGTAGGTCAACCACTCACTCACTTGATTAGTTGAAATACACTCCTACAGCTATTGTAAAGTGAAATGATGGAGCCTTACATGTGTAGGTCAACCATCACTCACCTGCTTGCAAATCTGTGGTTCCCAATGAAACTTGATATACTAAATGCAATGTACGACAGCTGAGATGCAATGTTGGTATGGGCACACTACAAGATAATGTAAGTGCATGTGTAATAAGACTACTACTAACTACTGAAAGTAAAAGAAACGAACTATTCCCATGAACTTGTAGAGTGTCAAGATAGAAATGCATAGGAAGAAAACAATACTTGTTTCTTCATGTGCGCAGACAGATGCTAGCTGAAGTGAAACGGCTGAGGAAAAAGTGCATGCAAATTTCATGAAAAGCAAACAACGAAGGTAAAAACACCTTACTTGCACCATCTCACTGACAAGGCTAAAACCTCCTATTCCAATGATAGATCCATCAAGTAAATAATTTGTAATCACGTGTAATATGTTTTAAAGATGTGAACTTAGGTGGCTTAGCATTTAAAAACACAACAATCAAATAGCCATATGAGTATATCCGTTGAACTGGTTGTGTAGTACTTACTGGTTGTCTAAGGCAAGCAAAGGCAATTCCACCACATGTGGCAGACACACTAAAAACAAGATGTGATATCAATCTGCAATAGTTCAAATTTAACAAATCGGGTTATGACTTGAGGAAGATATCAAGATACTTTAACTCCATTCAGCATCACAATTGGGTTATGTATCTAAGGTCCAGCTGAAGTTCAGGGTATTTTGACTTTGGATTTGAGATAATGAAAATATTATTCTAGGGTTACAATTGTGTCAACACAGAACAATGAAACATAGTCAATAATATCTGGACAACAACACTATCCTATAGTACATAAACAATAGCTTGGAATACAAGGAAATTCTACAATTAATTGCAATGGTGCTACCTTTTATTTGGACTGGATCACAGCATAGACCAATAGCAGTACATGCATTCAAAATCAACGAACTGCAAAAGCATAAAAATGGTCAGCAACATGCTCCAACATTAAAAAGATAGATCGGTTATAGTACAGAGCTGAAAAGACAGCTCATTTCTGATGGAACTTGACATCAAGAGTAATTGCAGACCTAATATATTCCAACAATTTTCTCAGGGCGTGTGCTGTTGACTGAGGCATGAGGTACACCAAATGTTTGAAGTACTCAAGGACAGACTTCAAGAGTGAGTCAAACTCATTCTTCTTCATTTGCTTCATATCTACCTTTCCAAACCATAGACATGTATTAAATGCTTCTTACAGCCAATAGCCTATTTATACCACAGCTCCCATCACAAGTTTCAGTCTATGCTATTGAGAGCTTGTGTCATTTCTGCAGGTAGCCAGCCAGTTCAAGAACATCAATATTACTTCATTAGACTACCTACTCTAGATGATACAATGATGTCCTTCATTAATCCTAAATTAATTCCACACAAATGTTACATCCATCACCTGATCTTGTTGTAAAATTTGACATCCCTATGTTCCCTTTCATGGTTTCGCTAGAATTAAAATAACTCTATGTGTGTCTTCTTTGCTAATTGATTGATTGTACATATGTAAGCTCACACACTGACTACTTAATACATTATCTATAGCAACAGAATAAGCTTTCCTGGTAACAATGGAAAAGAGCATGTGGATGAATCATTCGTGCCTGTTCTAAACAACGATGGACCTCATTATTCCATGGCAAGTGTATTTTCCCCTTTAGTTTCTATTCAACTAATAGCTGCTATTTTTTAATGTTACATATTACTTAGAACATAGTCTTATTATAGTTTAGTTAGAATTTACAACATCTAAAATGGATAGTGTGCAGAAAAATTTTAGTGTATCTTCCATATTATTGCTATGTCGTTTGCCATTTATGTCTCTGTAATTCTTTACAAAATATTATCTCTTTACTGTGCGCAGCCCATCTCTCAGCTATCTTTGCCTATTTTTGCTCAGGGACCTACTGTCATTTATATCTCCCGTAAAAACATCCTAAGACATATCGCTAGCAAGATAGGTGCAGTTATTCATACAGAGGAGACAATGAAGGTAACACAGACTTACAGGATATCAATTCTTCAGCTGGAGTTTCCTCCGCTCAATGGGCATGGACATAAAACCAACGAAGTGTTCGTTGGGAGTTCTTGCACAATAGATTATGATGCACAAGAAAACGTTTCAGAAAAGGCAATAATGCACTGCGTTACCCAAAGAAATATCAATGTGAACGATTTCAACTATAATGCTTTGATAGATACTGTTACACATGTCCTCCACCATTCTAACTAGAATGAAATCTACAGCATAGGAACCAACTATTGCTTACCAAAAAAATGGGATACTTAGTGCTTACCGAAGGCTTGTGGATCAGCTTTCTTCGATTTGCACAAAATATGTTGACATCCTCCCGCTAGCACCATCCAACACAATAAAAGACCCACTAGATACGTTTATTGAGCCATTCACATACACTGGAGCAACCCCCCAAGGGACGCGTCTTGAAAAGTTTGCTGTGGAGTTGTTGGAAATCATGCAAGAGCATGGCCCTAATGTCAACACACCTAATATGGTATATACTTCTTTTGTTTAGATACTATACCGCCCTACTACATTTAGTCTGTTGCAATTATATAAGTGTATGCATATTTTAAATGGCGTGACATCTTTTTAGGAGGATGGGCAACTTTGAGAAGATAGTCATGTTGCGCACTGCAAAACTATGTTGAATAAGTCTTGTGCTCAAGTCAGTCTTCCTACCCGTTAGTCTCCCATTGAGTGAGTCTATGATTTCTTGCATGTTAACACGTGCAGCAGCTTGGTTGTAGCATTTTAAGTTGAATGTTTGTAAGTTTGTGCTTGTCAAATGTGTACTAGAGGGCATGTGCAGTGGCTTCGGCCATGCTCCAAGTTAAGCTAGGGAGTTGTCTACCTCGTTTGTGATTGATTTGCTTGTAGTTCAATCAAGGCAGAAAAGTAAGAGGCAATGTGATGATGTTTAAGTTTACGTGGTACAATTAACATTTGGTAAGAGAGTACCTTAGTCTAATTTTGAACCCAAATCCTAATTCGATTTTGCGGATTAAGCTCCCCTACAAAATACAAACAATATGGCGATGGAAGACAGCTTCAATGTCATGATTATTTATGTATCAGATGTGCTTAGCTCATGTAGTTTTGCAATGGTAGACTTTTATATTTTACACGTTTCATAAAAGAAAAAACACTACGTGTTCATGTATTTTTGGAGCAAACCAACAGAAATCATATCTTGTTTGCCCACAGAAATTTCATGGTTACCTTCTCTTGGACGTTTTTGAGGTTGAGCAGCATGGTGCTCTTTTGGACCTTTATCTAGGTAAGGCATCAAATCCTGTGGACAGATCACATGCAGAAAGTGAAGAGGAAAACCCATATCATATAACAACTAAGTTTTCAAGATTTGAATGTCCACAAAGGCTATCACTACATTAACATTAGAAATGGAAGATAGGGATACCAGATTACCTCCAGCAAACGGTCTGGGTGAACCATGCCGTCCCAGCCACACATTTTTTGTCCAGCGATGGGTCACCACTACTAGGATGTCTACTCCAGCAGGCGAGGCCACCGACAGCGCAGGTATGGCGGGAGCAGCAGCGCCTTTCTACTCCGACTAGAGGGAGCGGATCTTGGTGCTCGCCGCGGTAGCTGGTGAGGCGCCCTCCCACCACCCCCTCCGCATCTCCAACTCTACCCCCACCTCCCCTTACGGCGCCATCTCCAAGCTTGGGGAGGAATTTGGTGCCAGACGGGTTTGCTAACTCGGATGCTTTGTAGGTGTGGTCGGAGCTGGGTACGGAATGCTGTCGCCACACCGGGCGCGCGTCGCCCGCGCCGCCGTAACATATTACCAGGAGGAACGCCCGGCGGAGACTGCGCCGCCGCTGTTCTTTTTGCTGCCCACTCGATCCAGTGTCGCCGCCACGCCGCATGGTTGGATGGGAAAAGGGCTAGCCGGCTAGAGTTTTCCTGTGACTCCATTTTTTGTTTAGGCCGCAAATCAGAGCTGACCGTTGGATCAAATCCAACGGCTCGCAGCCACTTTCTCCTGTCCACCTGATGCAACAAGTCAGAACAGTGAGTGTGGTTGAGCCGTCGGTACCACGCATCCGTATCCATACCCGTGTCTATGTATCTAGGTAACATAAACAACAGCTTTTGGTATGAAGGGATGAAAACTAATTTTAGGGCATGGGGATGTGTGCGTGCTGAGGCAGAGGAAGGGGTTATCTTTTGAGAAACCGAGAGCCACTTTCCCCTTTCATGTCTATTGAGAAACTCCTCGAGTTAGTCCATTAGCGGTAGCTAGCTGCCTGGTTTTGCTCCTTCTTCCTCTGATTCCTCAATATGCTCGGAAGTAAGCTGGTGGTTATTATTGGCGCAACGGATACAGGGAAAACAAAGCTATCAGTTGAGGTAGCCAAGGCGATAGGGGGTGAAGTGGTAAATGCCAACAAAATGCAAGTATATGGTGGCATGAATATTACCACAAACAAGGTGCCATTGCAAGATCGATGTGGTATACAACATCACCTTATTGGTTCCATCTCCACCCATGCAGGTGACTTTTCTGTGTCATTCTTTCGATCTGTTAAATCAACTACAGTGAGTTCAATCGTAAAGCGTGGTCGCACACCTGTTGTTGGTGGTTGATCTAACTCATTAATCCATGGGCTCCTTGTTAGTGAGTTTGATTCGGTCCTTGTTGACCCTTTTAAGAGCTCAAAAGCTGTGTATCAGCTAACTCTTTGATATCAATGTTGTTTTTTATGAGTTCATGCTTACGAAACAATTCTTAATGAGTATTTGAAGCAGCGTGTTGATACCATGGTTGATATTGGTCTAGTTAAAGAAATCAAGGAATATTATGATGAAATGTCGGTTGGCGGGCATGTTCCATATGTTGGATTAGGGAAAGCAATCGGTGTTCAAGAGCTTAGTGGGTATTTTGCTGGGTGGTCAAGCCGGAACAAGGCTATTGCTAAGATAAAGAACAATGCACAGATCCTTGCACAATCTCAACTCGTAAAGATCCATACCATGGTTAATGCATGGAAATGGCCTGTTCACTCTCTTGATTGTACTGAAGTGATTCGAGCACATCTTTCTAAGACAAGCAAACCTGTGGAGGATATGACGTGGAAGCGAGGTGTGAGTGGTCCTTCACTTGCTGTTCTACATGATTTTTTACGGTAGATCTAGTTATAAAACTAGCTGCATGAACATGCAAGCAGAAGTTGCTTGTAATAATAATCTAGATATGGTGTATCTTGATGCTATCCTATGTTTTGTTTGCTTCATTGCATTCTATGGGGGATTAGAGGGCACAGATGCTTGAGGACTGCTTAGTAGGTATTGTTGATCGTGTTATTCTTATTTAGAAACTATTTAACTGGGGTGATGCCATTTTCATTTAAGGCGGATTGTTTTCTGCCTGTGCTGGTAAATTAGACATAAATAGTTTTTGGTAGATGGTATAATATCAGGCTCAATACTACCTGCGCTGAATACATTCTACTGCTAAAGTAAAGTGTGTCATTGAATCAAAACAACAAAACTACCAAGATTGTTTCCTAAAAAACTCATGTCAAACTTTTCAAGAACTACTTTGTGTGACCCCTATAAAAAAATTACATGCTGAAGTTGTCTACAAAATTGGGTTCGATTCATTTTCAACTATTTAATAGCTGATACTTGATTGATCGTACTGTATTATTCTAGTTAATGTGCCTTATTATTTTTGCGGCGAGGTATTAATTAAGTATTTGACATATTACCTTTCCACATTTATATATATATATAGCGAAACGTAAGGGTTTTCGTTTCAATGTGTTGCTATTTCAACCTACATATGCTGAAAAAAATGTAAAGAATTTTTACAAACTGTCACCCCCGCAGCGAAGCGCGGGCATATGTGGCTAGTGTGTATTATGGAATGCAAGTGTGTTACATCTTAGGGTTTTCTTCGTTCTCTCGACTACTGCACCTCCTATTTTAGGGGAATTTAACTATTTATCACTCTTAAGTGAGTGTCATTTAATTATTTATCACATGTGTGAATGACATGTGAGTCCACCTAAGTCTATGACAGTAGGTCAGAGTGATAAATAATTAAACACACTACTTTAGGGTGGCAAATTATTAAATTTCTCCCTATTTTACTCTACAGGTGGACTATTGCACCTCCTATTTTACTCTACAGGTGGTTAAAAAGAGAAATCACATGTGTAAATCTCAACGCAGTGTAACTGTTATGGACCGCCTATAAAAAGGGTTTCCATCAGTGGGTAGCATAACATAATATATTAATGGTGACAAGCAGTTCTACAATTGAAAGATGCCTATAAAAATATTATTTTTATGTGTTTTCTTTCGCTATAGGATTATACCAGATTTCTAGATTGTATAAATACATGTACCTTCTAAAGTTCTACACTCAATATAGAAAATAAGAAAATATTGAAACTAGAATTAATTCACAGGACAAATAAAAATTTCCTAAGTCCCGTTTAGATCTTAGAATTCCATGTAGAATTAGCGAATTGAAATTGCAACCGACTAATTCAAGTGTTTAAATAGTATCGAAATTCGCTGCGTGAAATTATTCTCATTTCCAGTTTTCCACGAAAAAACTCCATGCAACTTAGGTCTTGTTTAAGAGGCCCCAATTCCAACCCATTCTACGGGATGGGCCCATCCCCGTGGAATAGGCCAAGGGACAGGCGCTCTCAATTTTCGAGCTCCCACCCGTGGAATTGCTTGAAATTACTCCCCACACCTAAGAGCATCCACAAT
The DNA here is from genome assembly GCA_000418225.1 of Zizania latifolia. Classification (NCBI taxonomy): domain Eukaryota; kingdom Viridiplantae; phylum Streptophyta; class Magnoliopsida; order Poales; family Poaceae; genus Zizania; species Zizania latifolia. The sequence continues at coordinate 429,963 of KE372212.1, forward strand.
ATGAAGTGCTCTAGAACTAGTACTAGATAAACATGTAGGCAAAGTTATTTTTTAGAAAAATTGCTACAAACTATAGTACTAGAGGTGAGACCCTTACCAAAATAAAAAAATATAAAAAAATACATGTTCTACCCAATGAACAACTACCAAACTAAAAATATATAAAAATTAGTATTATTTAATTTATGAGACTAGTATCCATACATATAACCTATGTCTTATCTTTATTTGCTTAATACTACACTCTAAATATATAAAACTAGTACTAAGACAAAAATATTCTTTTAGACACCTCTTTATTTCTCTCTAGCAACAGTTCCCCAACCGCGAGCTCACCCTTAGCAGCTACCTCTGTGACAAGCCAACGCTCGCCTCTGCCTCTGTCGTAGGCCCCTCCTCGCTGCCTAACCATGCTCCACCTGCTGACATGACAAGTTTTGCGTCGAGCGTGACTTCCTCCATCTCGTCGCCCCCAAGCACGGGACCCCCCGTTGACAACTCCTCCGTCGTCGGCGGTAAGAAGCCACGCCTCAACTCTAGCTCTCGCACTCCCTCACTTCCGACGGCTGCCCCCGTCCGAAGGCATGAGCATCCTACACTCCTACTCCTGCATCACATTCAGGGCTAGCATCTAGGACGGGGATTGGCAACGACATCGAGAAGATCAGTAGTGGCAGTGCCGCAGTGGGGTACCAGTGTAGCACCAACAAGAACCAAGCCGTGGCACTACATTTTGATTCATCTGAGCAGGGTTGAAAACTTGAAACGGATAATGTTGCTATTTGGCAGTTGGCACTATTGAACAAGTGAATCTATGAATATGCCAGCGATAAAATTTCAAGTTATCAGCAGTGTGCCAGTATCACTAAGTTGGGTATTCTGTATTCAATAGCAGCCATCACAGAAACCTGTTGAGTTCCTCCAAAACCTATTGAGTTCCTTCATTTCAGTATGTTCTAGCATCCAAAAGAAACGGCTATGATCTATCAAAGTAGCAAATTATGTTGTTGAATATGGATTTTAATAGTAGGCATGTTGGTTGAATGTTGCAGTTTGTATGGGATCATGTGTTGTATTTGCTCCAATTCTAAAAGCAGCATATTCAAACACTAGAATTGCCATGAGAAATCCAAACCTACTCTACATTCCAAACAGCTGAAATGAAATCATATCTCAATTCCAATTCAGCACGAAATTGAATTGGTTCTACAATTCCTAAAACCCAAATTAATTCCATGAACCAAACTGCGCGTAATAAATCAATTCCACTTTTCAAACAAACTTAGAATTAAACATTTAGCTGTGTATACCGTTAGTCCTTTTCGGCCTTCCTAGCTCATATTGCATAATTCTAAGAATAATTTACTCCAAAATTTTAATTCTAATTATTTCACAGGAAATGAGATTTGTAAATTATTTCAATTTAACAACAGCATCTCAAGCTGTACCAGACCATCAGAACTAAGGAAAGTTCTCTACAGACTGGAAATTTTGTGTACATGATAGCTGGCCAAACCGAATGGTTGCTGTTGAATGATATCCTATCAAATTGGGTGTTCCATGATTAGACCTCAAACAGGGCATCGTCTTGCGGATTGAACAATATCACTGCATCAGGCATACACAGATGTAGCAATCAGAAACATCTGCAGATGAGCACTGCAATCAATAAGACAAGTTGTTACAAAATTGGCACGTATGAAAGTTATTAACATCAAGAAAGACATCTCATGTTAGAACTTCACCATCAGTAGATGAATGCTATGTCAATGGGTCTCTACAGCGAGGAAAAGATCGCCCAGCAGAATCCTTAGTGGGAGAATATCCAGCACACAAAAACAACCATATTATAACCTCTTCTCTATATTTTTCTGATATTGAAGATCCCAAAGGACAACAGATTAGTTAACCATGTAATGATGTAAAGTACATTTTGGTGGTCAACTTTCCAGATGAACAATGCAATCAACTACTGAACCCTCATCATGCAATCACTATCTTGAACTTTTTCATTTATGCCAATCCATATTCAGGAGCAGATGCTATTGTAGAGGGCATTGAGGCACCCCCATATACCCTTCTTCTAATGTTGGCTACTAACTTATCCGCGACCTCAACATCAGTTTCTTCATCTCCTTTTAGCATGTCCAACTCCTTCGTATCTTTAAACTCCTTCAAAACATTTGAAACAACCTGGGCTTTCTGCAATATTGATTTCCTCTTTTCTATGTCATCCTCTCCTTCCTTATCCCTGTAGCTGCGTGGTAACTTTGTAGAATGTGGTACTGAACGCATTAAATTTGCCAACTTCTGGGCCAAGTGAACCAAACCAAGTCGCTTGAGCTCACCCATAAGCCTCTGGTAAGTGATATACTGTGGCACAATTCCTCTCTTAAACATGTCCTCAAATTCGGCGCATGCCTCCTCATATTGATTACGACGACAAAGCAAATGTATCAGCATGGTGCTTGTTGCTAAATCTGGCTCAAAACCATGAGTTCTCATCTCCTGTATCATTTGCACCACTAATTCAAGCCGGTTCGCCCTGGATAACATCTTGATCAAGAGGATGTAAGTGAGCTGGTCTGGTGAATAGCCATTGTTGATCATCTTGCTATAAAGATTCATCCCTGATTCAATATTACCGTTCTTGGCAAAGGCCATCAAGAAATAATTGTATGTCCTTGTGGTCGGCGAAATGCCCTGCCCTGTCATCGTCTTGAGCACGGCGCTAGCCCCAGCAAGATCCCCATGCTTGCAATAGCCCAACACGAGCGAGTTGAATGTGGAAATATTGGGTGCGACGCCGTACAGAGGAAATTTCTCAATCACCTTGTGGGCGTCCTGGAATCGGCCGGCCTGCGCGAGCGCATGCACAATGGGGTTGCAGGTTAGCAGATTCGCGTTGATCCCTTCCTCCCGCATCTCATCAAGGAGCGCAATCGCCTGGTCCGGCCGGCGCATCACGCAGAGCCCCTCGATGAGAGTCCCGTACGTGACCACCGTCGGGCGCACGCCGGCGAGGCGCATCTCCGCCCAGAGCTTCCCCACCTTATCAAGACGGCCAGCGCGGTTCCAGCCGTGGAGGAGGATATTGTAGGTTCGCTCATCCGGTGGCGAGTCAGGCTCCTCGCGCCGCCACCGCTCGAAGAGCTGGACGGCCGCGCGCGGGTGGCCCTCCTTGCAGAGCGCGTCGACGGCCATGTTTAACAGGGAGGCCGCGGCAGGGATGTCACCATCGGCCACGTAACGGTCGGGGTGGCAGCGGAGGAAGTGGAAGGTACGGAGGGCGGCGGGGGTGCGTCCGAGGCGGGAGTAACGGCGGACGAGCGGGGCGAAGGCGGCGAGAGGAGGGGACGCAGAGGAAGGGCCCAGGAGGAGGCGCCAGGCGGCAGCGAAGAGGCCGCGGGAGGCGAGGAGGGACACGGCGGTGGCGTCGCCTGCCCAACGGGCTAGCGCCGGCAGCGCGGAGTCGGGAACGGTGGGCAGCGACGGGCGGAGGTACTGGAACAGAGCGGGGCTCGGGTCGATACCGGCAGCTGGAAGGCTAGCGGGATCCTCGCCACGGAGGATCCCGAGGGCAGTAGCTGCTGCGGCGGCAGCGGCGGCAGCGGCATCATTGGGAAGGGTGGAAGCGGCGAGCCGCCTTGGCCTGCTCCGCATTTCGACTTGCTGGGGTCGTTAAGCGGGCGGCGGCGGCGGTGGCGGCGGGCAGACAGAGGGCTTGTGGTTTTCGGGCGGGCGCCGTCACGAGCTGACGGCCCTGCGCGGCGTGAAGAGGCTGCACTTAGGGATGTACCCAATACTCGTTTAAACATAGTAATTGCTCAAAATTATTATCATGGATATATAAATAGCGAAAAGGTTGTACATTGGGTAACCATATAGAAAAAATATATCTGTTTATCCATATATCTAGATATTTTTAATGAGTCAAAGTAAAAAAAACTCAACACTAGCCTAATAACCCAACAAATATCAAAACCCTAATCCCTAAATCTCTGTCCCCAGCCTTACTCGAGCATCCCATACTCCTACCTCTTCCCTCCTCCCACCGTGGAGCTGTTGTCTCGCCTTGTTTTGTTGTTGAACTCATCGCTCCTCTTGTTGTCAGCCCCGCCACGTTGTCATCGGCCCCATTTTGCATCCGACCGCCACAAAGCAAGGTATCCGTTATGTATTTGTTTGTTTTCTGTCTCAGGTATGGATACCCATCGAGTATCAATTACTTGTGTGGGTACAAGTATGGAGAATAATTCATAACTATAAGCGGGTATGGGTATGTGTACTAGTATGAGTTTTTTTAGTTGGATATGGATATAAACGGATGGTGCTCACGGGAATTTTACCTGTTGCTATCTCCAACTACACTTGCGAGTAACCGTTTGATTAGAGAATACACGGCTTGGCCATTTGGGCGACGTAACTTGCTAGTTTTGTGTAGAGTTAAAAGATCAAACCTGGGCCCAACATGGTTTTTCATTTAAACCCGTTAGTTTATATATCATGAGATTTGTCACGTGGAAGGTTGTTTCTTCGACGATGAAGAAGAGTTAGCAACTAAACAGAGTTGTCGAAACCTCTGTGAGTGGATTCACAACAAATATATATGACTTAATTATTGTGTGTGCGTATTGTAACATTTGTATGCCATTAATTACCAATAGTTCAATTGGTTATTGTATTCAAAACAAATTTATATGTTAATTATATTATATAGGAAAATGTACACTTTATTATACTTAACTACGAGCAAAGTTCTAATAACCACCTGAACAACTTTTTTATTTAACCTCCTCTATTTTCCGAAATAGATCACTTTTCACCTTTTAATCCAGTTTTGCTGACTAGGCAGTGACGTGGCATGCTGATTGGGCTTTTCTCGCAGAGATGGACAACGACTGGGAAGCCACAGCAGCACTCGGATCTGAGGGCCTCATTTTGCCCCGAGCAGCCACCAGCCTCCCGCCGTGCCCCGGCCTCGCCGCCGAGGCAGCCGCCGGCCTCCCATCGTGCCCCCGCCTGCCTATCGACGCCTCTCGCACACCACGTGCTGCATGTCACGCGCCCGCCGTATTTCTCTACCATGTGGGACCCGCTAGTCAGCGTCACGTGTAGTGTCCAGTAAGCGTAAAACCGGATTGTTGTTGGCCGCGTTAGTAAAACCGGACACAGACAACAGGTAAAGGTGAAAAGTGAACTATTTCAGAAAATAGAGGGGGTTAAATAAATAAATAAACATTGTTTAGGTAGTTATTCGAAGTTTGCCTATATTTGAGGATAGTAAAGTATATTTTTTCCTATTATATAATAACAGTGTAATGAAGTGAAAGAGGTCATTATTCAAATTAGGTGGGAAATTGGAACAAAATCATAAATTTTGGCACGAACGATTGAACAAGCTGGGCCATTTCAATCTTGCCCGCCTATATGGAAATGATTTTTCACAACTGGTTCGTTTAAACTAGGTAGCCTATGGAAATCAATTTCCACATACTGTTATGTGGAACGCCCGTGGATTTCCAACATCCATAAATGGTTGGGTTGCGTTGTCTGCCTATAAAAATTTGATTTTTACTAGTTGTCCGCATAAACCACCCGCCTCTAAAAATTGGATTTCTATAGATGAGTGGTTTTATGTGAACTACATGTAGAAATCTAATTTCTATAGATGGATGGTTTATATCACTACTACAGAAAATCATATTTATGACGGGTGATAACCTTTATTAGTGACGGGCAAGTCTCCAGTTGCTCTTATCGCGTCAGTGATGTAACATCATTAGTGACAGGTGTTTACCCGTTTCTAAAGGGGAGCCTATCGGCTCACCTGCTATGGCCCTTTAGTGATGGGTTATAATGTCACCCATCACTAAAGAGTTCTTTAGTGACGGGTGATTATTGTCATCCGTCACTAATATTATGGTCATTTTGAAAGAAAAAAAATATTTTTAGGCTGCATCCTGAATCAAAACCAGGATTTGGTAGCCAACATATCCAACATTCCAGAGCACATCACAAATAATTCATCACAGAACACAGACAATTCATCACAGAAAATTCATAACCAAATTAGTATCACATATATTAACTTCTAACTCGTTATCTCGAACAACATGGCTAAAACAAAGTTCCATAAGAGCATTCGATCACTAACTTCTGACTTCTAACTTTAAGAGGTTGAATAGTGTCTTGAGGAGATTCCCTTTGTCTACCCATCATGAATTGCTAAAGGCTATGCATGTCTAGTTTTATAGCCTCTTTTATGATCATCCTGTACTCCTTCTCTTTGAAAAAAATAGAATCAGTACAAAATACACAATGGTTATCTGTGCAAAAAGTAAGATGGATAGGAAGACATCATACCCCAGGTTTACACCACATACATGATAGTCTCAATTGTACCATTGTTGATGTTGAAATAGAAGGCACATACTGTGCCAACTTCTAACGCGTTATCTCAAAGAAATTGGCTAAAACCAGTAGTTAGGTAGTACCGTCCATCCGTGGATTTATGCACCGTAATTGGGACTACCTCAGACCCTGCTGCTGCCACTTAAATCTCGGTGGTCTGTTGATGTAGGTGAGGTGTGATGTACTTCTCATAGTACTGTCTTGAAAAGTACTATAACAATAAAATTTAAACAAAGCTAGTTAGACAAGGCCAAGTGCATAGATAATCGAGTTAACAACCAACATGTGCAAAAAGCTTACCACCGACTTCTTGTTAATGATCGAGTTATTTATTATGCAGACATATAACCGAGTCTCAGAGGATAAACATATCAAGATGCCTTACAGAAGAGCCTTCCTTACTAGAGTTACATCTATTAGATTGCCAAAATAACAGATATTCTTCAATTGGTTTATTTGGTGGGTGTCGACCTCCCTGGCTATCTGTTTTCCCTTCTTCCTCGCCACAACATTGTTAGGGCCCTCTCCTGTCATTATAAAAAACCAATTTAAGTACATAAACAAAATATGCATGTCTAGTACCTGAACAGTTTGCTAAAGATCGATACAATTATCGTTGTCCTCCACTTTTATGGCCGTTGAGGCCTTCTCATCGCTAAAGTTAGTGTAAAATCTGACAATAACAGTCAATGGGACATGTTCCATTGTTATTTTAACATAGTCTCCTTGTGTTAGGCCGGCTCTTTTATTAAATTCGGGCCATCCTTTGTGGAGGCATACCCTGCCTCCACAGCTCGCAACCTCAACCTCTGTGATGCACCCATCTATTGTTAATATTTTAAGGGTGTCACCAGCGTGAATGTTATTGATGTCGCCAAAGTTTTTTGATAGAAACTACAACAGTAAGATAATATAGCATCAATTTGTTAGTTTTATTAGCACATAAACAGAATATGCAATGTACAATGTATAAATCTAGTGACGCCCGCTATTGACTAGATGATTGATCTTTATGAAGCAACTGTTAGAAACATAAGTTGGTACCATAGGAATCTACCTACTAGTGAAAGCACATTGTCTGGAGAAAGTGCCCTATTGATTACTTGGAAGGCTTGCCATGTCCCTAATTCATGTTATATTTGACAACAATGAAAAAAGTACAATACTACTTACGTAAACCCTAATATTCACTAAGCAATATATTCACAAAGCAATATATATATTCACAAAGCAACATATATATTCACAAAGCAACATATTCACTAAGCAACATATTCACTAAGCAACAAACTCTAGCCTCCACGGAGGAGGATGAGGAGATTGAGGAGAACCTTAGGAGAAATATGCACGAGGCGGCGGTGAGGAGGGTCGGCGGCGGAAGAGGAGACCTCGGCGGAGGAGGCCACGATGGGACAGAGATCGGCGGGAGGAGGCCGCGAGGGGACGGAGGCCACGATGGTGGAAGTGTGGAGCGCAACAGCGGAATGACTGCGGAGGAGAAGGCGTGGCTGCTAGGGTTTAGGGTTCTGCGTGATATGAAAGCGTTCTGTTGGTGTCCGCCTATTTATAAACATCATCAGTGACATGCGATAGTTTCTGCCCGTCACTAATGATCTAGTCATTAGTGATGGGCGGAAACTACCGCCCGTCACTAGATCAGTAGTGACGGGCGATAGTTGTCGCCCGTCACTCCCATTAGTGACGGGTGGTAATTCAACTCGTCACTAATGGGGGTGCGCCCTCTTTAGTGATGGGCGAAATTACAACCCGTCACTAATAAGACAATATCACTGACGTGTCCAAAATGGTCCATCACTAAAAGTGTATTAGTGTCGCGTATCAATTATCTGTCAGTAAAGCTCTGTCACTAAAGACCGTTTTCTGTGGTAGTGTATAGACCGCATGTAGAAATTCAATTTACATAGGCGGGCGGGTGGTTTGTGTGCACCGCTCATAGAAATCTAGTTTCCACAGTAGGGTGGTTTATGTGGACCACTTGTAGAAATCAAATTTTCATATGCAGTCGGCACGATCGACTGTGTAAATGCAATATTTCTATATGTCTTATATCACAAACGATTTTGTATTCACCTACAAAGATACCATAATACTCGCTTGTGAAATCATTTTTGTAACAATGAGTTGTTCGCATCTTTGTTGCCTGCTTGTGTGGCATATAGTGGTTAGTGACACCGTCAGAGAAGGCCCTGATGATCGCTTCATCTAAAACATGCTTGATTGTGTTGCATACTTTTGTGAACCACCAGATGAACTCTCAAAATGAATCACCATTCTTTTGCTTGGCCTGCTTGAGGTTTTGAGGCTTTCTAGGTCACTCATGGGTGCCCTAGAAGGCTATGACCAGCTAGTTGCAAGCGACTTCTCAAGATTGGCAAGTCGTACCCTCTTTGTTCCTGGGAAGGCAATCCACAAATAGTTTGCCACGATGAGGTCTTCTCCCACTGCCACATGTTGTATAGACAACGAGAGCGTAAACTTACAACCACTCCTCTTGGTTCGTTGTGCCGTCGTACTTCTCAAGCCCTATCGGTCAAAATTTGACCCACCAACATACATGACAAAGGGCTAGGGAAAGGCACAGAATTCAGCGCCATTGTCAGTTTCCTCTCCATTGAGGACTCAGGGGATGTCTGTCATGGAGCTATTGGGGTTGGTTGACCTCAGCCTTCCAACTCGTGTCTCGAAGATCGTTGAGGACATCATGGAGATCCTCCCATTGTTAGCTCTAGAGGTTGTTGCAAAGATTGTGTGGTGGGAGGTCAAGCATCCTGGCCCAATTCATGATTGACGGCTTTAAGAGGTATCACCAAGTGCTCGAACAAGTGGAGCAGTTAGTAGAGGCCTCAGGGACGTCCCTTGGATCTTGGGTTGCCACCACAATCATCATTGTTGCCCTTTTGATGATGGGTTTGATGGGGCTTGCTAGGTCAAGGTGTGCTAGCGGTAGTCAAGCAAAGCATGTGTGACATAGATGTTTGTCTATGGTGTGAGGTAGACATCTTCCACTGAAGAGCTTGCGGCTCATTGAGGGGATCTAGCCAGAACCCTAGTCAATTTCCTCGGCAGGCCTATGACGTTGGAGCTCTTCTTGGGCTTTGTGTGTGTTGGCAGTCTGCTTCCTTCTCCTAGAGTTGGATCTTTTCGCTGTTGCTAAGGGTGAAGACCTCTCGTGGTCAAACATGATTGAATTCAGACTTAGGGTAGGTATCATAGTTAGGCCCTGAGTTGGAGTCACGTTCGTACTTGGAGTCATACTTGACTCCTCTATTTGAGCCAAAAGAGAGGACTCCAACCAAGCAGTCCGAGTTCAACTCGAGATGAAATAAAAATAATGGGGACAAGCCCTCAGTTATCAACCATGAAGTCATGGTCATTGAACTAGAAGATGACCAGCGAAAACGTGACAAGCAATGTTGTGAGCTTATCGGTGAAGTTCTCATATAAGATGTCACTGGTTGACAGAGAAGCCATCTTGATCTGTACATTAGTGTTTTTAGCGAAGTCCCTACTTGGTGTGCCAACTATCGACGAAATATACGATGAGTAAATAGAATGGGGTCGTTCTCCTACCTTAGTCGAGATGGTACATAAAGTTTATAATGTCCATGCCATCTGAAGAGTAATATCCTATGTCTTGTTCTTGTATCAATATCGGTCTAGCCAACAAGATTTATGTTTCTCGAGCAAGTAGTTTGTTTGATCGCTTGGTGTATAGCTTAATATTCGATTACATGCCCTTAGAGGCTCTCTAGCTTCACCTTATATATGCGGGAGCTAGGGTTACATTGATTAAGCCGGTTAAGTTATCCCTAAAGAATATTAAATAACTTGTTTATTGTACAAAATTTAGTAATCTATAGAACTTTATCTCCTTATGAATATACCGTGGGGAACTACAATACAAATAGTTATACATAAAATACAATAGTCATGTATATCGGGTTCTATTCCCGTGACAACCGCACTGGTATAATATACTTGCTTCTAAGTAATACATACTAGCACACCTTAGTGTTATTATCCTTTGAGAGACATAAACCTAGGTAAATCCTATAGATTATCATAGTCTTCAATCCTACCAATGAGCACCATGTTACACCAGAAAAATCTATTGACCAAGAACATCAACAATGTCCAAGAGTTCTCCAAAAATTACCCATATATTCTCATATTGGGGACCATCCCAATAAAATTCTCTCTATATATCTCTTCATTCCTGTAAGATTGAAATATGCTAACAATGGCAACTAGAGGAAGGTGAATGGTTACAGTTCCCCAAAACTGACACTAAAAATAAAATCAGGAAACTAATTCTTGACCAATCAGCAAAATCCCTGACCGGACTGAATTTCCCGAGGACGAAATTTCCTGAGGAGTCCTCAAAATTCCCGAGGGCTTTCTCAATGACTCAGCAAATTTCCCAAGGGCACTCCCAAGAACTGAAAACAGCCTGACCAAGCAGCGGTAAAATAAGCGTAACTTTAAAACCTAACTCGGATTAATCTGAAATTTTAACACAATAAACTAGACTTCGATACGAAACTTTCTCAAGTGGTTTCACTCAAATTTGAGTTCCCAATCAAAAGTTATGATCCTCGAGAATTGTTGTAACGTAAAAATAGAGCAGATCCGATCCGAAAATTAAAACTTTGATTACTCTTAAAATAAGAGGAATTAACCAATAAAACTTTTCAGATCTCTTTCTTAATGTCCTAGCAAGGTTTTGGATGAATCAACTTGAATTAAATCGTAAATAAAAATGAAATCACAGAATAAGTTAAAACGATGCAAACCGATGAACATTAAGAAAAAGAACGTGATACCACACTTCTTGATGCTTGAAGATAAATCATTATTGCATAAGAGTGTTTATAAGGTGCATCCAAAGCACCCATCACCAAATCACGAACAAAGCCCTAGATGAAGAGAAAAAGGCTAAACCCTAATTTTCTCTTCTTCTTCGTTCTTCTGTTTGCTCTCTCCTCTAGTCCATTTATAATCCCTCATGGTTGCAATCATGAGCCACAAAATTAACAACTTTTGGAATCCTAATTCAACTAGGAATTTATATCTCTTATGAATCCTCAAATCCTAACTCCTTCTGAATTTTTCGCTTCTTTCCATATCTGCACACATCCCGCGTACACCATATGAAAACCTCGTATCCTTTCCATATTCGCACGTATCCCATGTACGCCATATGGAAACCTAATCTTCACATGCAACATCCTCTAGCCCGAGCGTCCCGCATGACATCCTCGACCGTTCTGAACCTTAGTTCCTCCCCGAGCCTAGTTCTGATTCCGTCATCGACCACGACTCGCCCTCAAGCAATGCCTGCACATGAACAAACCAAGAAATCTTTTTTCCAAAGCACAAGTTCTTTTCAACTTGACTCAATCAGTCCAATCAATTTTTTCTAACCTAACTCAAAACATTCCAATCAATCATAAACATTGTGTATTTATAGAATAAACAATTTAAAGCACATGATCTAACTCGAACATAAAAAATCCGAGTGATTTAAAATCCTGAGTGAGAAGTCTCTCGGGAACCAAATTTTCTCGAGGGCTTGAATTCTCTCGAGTGCTAAGTGCTGAGTGCCCGACAAGAGTGCTCGACAACTCGACCAAAGTGCTCGACCACTCAAACCAATCAAAACCAATTTGTTCAACATCAAACTAATTTGTTTATCACTTATCAATGATCGTACACATGATTTCACAATTCCCCCAACAAATTATCTATATCTTATCCCTATATTAAACTATTTATTATCGACTGTTGGGCATGTCACCTTAGAATTTCCCAACAAATTTTCAAACATACTGTACATTTAAGCACTTGTCCAGGATCCAACAGAGGTACAAAATAGACAATGTTGATAATCAAAGTACAAACTTAAACAAACAAATCATCAAAATACAAACAAAAACAAATAAATCGTATCAAATTATTATAGAGGTGACTAAGAACCTCTCGGTCAAAAATATCTTTCCAAATGCATCACCAGAAAAATAAATCGACAGTGTAGAGCAAGACGACTCCACTCCACAAGTAGCTTCACTAGGACACAACTTAATTAGGGGTCCATTGGAATATAGGATAAGGTGAAGGAAAAATAGAGGATTTAATATTCCTTAGGAATGACTACTATACATGTCTTTGGATTAAAGGATTTGTTGTATTGAGTTCCCGTGGAATACTGTTTATTCACCGTGTTTTCACAAGAAAAATTATATGATCTGACCTCATTGTAAGAATCCTGTGCACAAAGAACGAAAAAGTAATCTTCATTGTTTGCTCTTGTTGCTCAATGAGCCCATTATCAGTGAGTGCAAATGTGATAAATTATAACATGTCTCTAACTAAACAGATGTTTAACAATCTAAGTAATCATATATGCGTTTACTTGTCAGCTTGCACGGACTATATGATCATATCGATCCATAGTTTTCATATAATAAGAGTACCTCTCTTTAACCATCAATTGAGTTAGAGATATGTCATCGCTTAAATAACGTACCACATCATCGAAACCACCTTCAAATCCATCATAAGGGTTATTTAAACAGTTTTTATAGTTGAGAGTTTTAAGTATATAAATCTAATATTTAAGAGGGTTATATATATTTTTTTCTAATGATAATATATTATAAAGCCAATCGAGGCTATAAGTGGCGGGGAATGGATCGACAACTAGAGAAGCGATGGGCTATGGCAAAGGCTAGAGGTGCGTTATGTTCTCAATAGAGAGACACACATTTTATATAATTTACCATGTAATTAATATTTTAATAATTATACTAGATAATATTTTATCGTAACCACTCAAATTAAATAATATATTATCAATTTTCCCATAGTGCATAAGCAAGTCATAAGCCCGTCCCCTAAAAAAGTCCTAAACCCTACTTCTATCCCTCTTTACCCATTTTTCCGCACCGACTCGTAGTGCCGGCGCCGCCTCTCCTCCACCGCGCGCGCTGTTCGCCATCGACCCGGACCGGCGGACCGCACTTCCCTCAGCTCCCCGATCTCGACCGCCTCTCCTCCACTCCATCAGTCTTCACATTTACAGGTGTGCCCAAAAACCCTAGCTTTTCCCCGGCCGTTGGCGCGCCCGCGCCGCTGCAGCCAGATCCAACCCGTAGGCCGACGGCGAGGATGAGGAAGAAGGTGGACGAGCGTATCCGCATGCTGATCGAGAACGGCGTGCGGCAGCGCCACCGTTCAATGTTCGTCATCGTTGGCGACAAGTCGCGCGACCAAATCGTTAACCTCAACTACATGCTCTCCAAGTCCCGGGTCAAGTCGCGTCCCTCAGTGCTCTGGTGCTACCGTGACAAGCTCGAGATCAGCAGGTGGGCACTAGCCTATTACCACCACGATTAGATTGTTATTCTGGATTGTTTATTGAATTGGAGTTATGAGCAATGCTGTTCTGGTTAACCGTGTCCAAATGTTTTTTTCTGTAGTCACAAGAAGAAGCGGGCAAAGCAGATCAAGAAGCTCATGCAGCGGGGGCTTATGGATCCTGAGAAGGCCGACCCCTTCTCACTCTTCTTGGAGACGTCAGATATCACCTACTGCCTCTATAAGGACTCCGAGAGGGTTCTTGGCAACACATTTGGCATGTGCATCTTGCAGGTCTGGCGTCAAGATCCAATTTTATGTTTTTGGTGGTTCCTGGTTTAGTAATTGCTTGGTACTGAATATGCTTATTGGCGTTGCAGGATTTTGAGGCGCTCACACCGAACCTACTTGCGAGGAGCATAGAGACAGTTGAAGGCGGTGGTTTGATCATCCTGCTACTCCGCGCCCTCTCCTCTCTCACAAGTCTTTATACAATGGTCATGGTGAGACCAATTCTACCAACAAACTTCCAGATGATACTTTTGGTTTAACATGCTACATCTTAGCTTTGGTGCCTCCCCTTCCCATCCTGCTGAGTTGAACTTGACTAAGTTGGGTTCCTGCTTCAACAGGATGTCCATGAAAGGTTCCGTACGGAGTCTCATACCCAGGCCACCGCAAGGTTCAATGAGAGGTTCTTGCTATCCATTGCATCTTGCAAATCGTGCGTTGTCATGGACGATGAACTCAACATTTTGCCTATATCCTCTCACATGAAATTTATACAACCAATTACAAACAATGAGGTACATCTCTTGTCTAATTATGCCCCTGGTTTTTTTATTCGTATGAATATGAATGTTCCTGTGAGTTGTTCCAAATTTTTATGAATCTCTTGGACATTATGGTTGTTTCAACCAGGCATCTTGTTCCACTATGACATGCATATTTTAATATATGTTTAGGATTCTGAGGGACTGTCAGAAAGGGAGAGGGAGTTGAAAGATCTAAAAGATCAATTCCGTGAAGACTTCCCTGTTGGTCTGTTAATTGGAAAGTGCTTCACAATGGATCAGGTCTTGTTTAGCCCCATCTTATCTAAATTTACCTTACATATACAAAATCTTCCATTCAGCAATGTGCAGAAACTTAGTCATGTACAGGGTAAAGCTGTTATCAATTTCCTTGACTCTATTTTGGACAAGTCCCTGAGGAGCACTGTTGCCTTGCTTGCTGCTCGTGGACGTGGGAAATCAGCTTCCCTTGGTCTTGCTATTGCTGGAGCCATCGCTGCTGGGTAATGCTCAACTCAATAAAAGTTAATTATCTGTTGGATTTGCTTTCTGACTGATGCTAATGTTTTGGCTTTATAGGTATTCAAATATATTTGTCACAGCCCCAAGTCCAGAGAACCTAAAGACATTGTTTGATTTTGTGTGCAAGGGAATAAATGTGTTGGATTACAAGGTGTCTGCCTATTATTTTGTCTTGGTGTTAAAGTTTAAATTTGTATTATGCAGTTAATGAATACATCATTTCACCCCTTTCAGGAGCATTTGCATTATGATGTGGTGAAGAGTGCAGATCCAGAACTCAAGAAGGCAACTATTCAAATAAATGTCTACAAGCAGCATCGTCAGACAATCCAGGTAATAATTGATTGTTATGAACATACTACTTCCACCCAAAGGTACTTATTTGGGTGTTTCCTCATAAAAACTAACTTATCAGAGAAGTTGGAGATGGGCTAACTCTATGTTCAAAGGGACACTTTAGCTTTCCTAAAAAACTTTTAATATCATCTTGTTAGGAAGGACTAAGTTTTTGGTGGATTTAAAATGAACCTTTTGCTTTTACCATGGCCAATATTTTGTTAATCGATTTGCTACTTCAAGATTCTGCTATTATTGTGAACCATAGTTATTCCTTACTTATCTGATGTCTGGTTAATAATATGACAACACATCCAGAAGTTGATTGTAGCAGAGATTTGTACTCTACGATGGATCTGTGGTTATACATTGGGCATATCCAATGGAGGTCCCTTGAAGCCCCAGTGCATAGTGTCATTCTAAGCTGTGCTGAAGATACAAGGATGCATGGGTTGGCCAAAACTGACCTAGGAGGATGAAGTTAAAAGATTTCAAGGCACACATACAGTGCCAAATTGATTGCTTGTAGACGTAAACCAATGCAGCATATGATACAAAATTTATTCCGGATTGGTTTTTGTTTAATGCACTCCTCCTTACTGATATTTAATGTAAAAACCCTACCATGGCAAAAGTTTACTTTATTCTGAGTAGATTTGTTGGGTGGTCTTTTTGACATGAATTGTATTGTCTGTAGTTCATATAGTAGCATTGTTTTCATGATCATGCTTTTCTTGGTAGGTTATTCAATAAATTATGTTTGATTTTCATTGATATATTCAATTAAGGTTCATACCAGATAATTTATTTATAACTTGTTGTCTTGTTGTTTGCCAAACGTAATTTACTAGCTTACTAACCACACTGAACATCGGTTTGCTTAATATTAATCATTCCGGTTCAACCGTTTTTAATGTTTGCAGTATGTGAGGCCACATGATCATCAAAAGCTTTCTCAAGTTGAGCTCCTTGTCATTGATGAAGCTGCTGCTATTCCATTGCCGATTGTTAAGTCCTTACTTGGTCCATACCTTGTTTTTCTATCTTCTACTGTTAATGGGTACGTTTTCTTTCAATTTGCAATTCTATCGCATTGTAATTCATGGTTGTGATTATTCTGGATGTTTTTTTGTATTAAAGGTATGAAGGAACAGGTCGATCCTTGTCTTTGAAGCTCCTCCAGCAATTGGAATGCCAAAGCCAGCCATCTGTTCCAAGTGATGGGCCCAATTCCAGTAAGAGTCCTCTTAGTTTCATCTAGAAACAGAGGTTCCTATGTTTAGTCTACTTATAAGAATCTTTGATGCTATTTTGGATGTTTCATGCTTTGTGTTTTGTTTTGGCTTGTAGGTAGGCTGTTTAAGAAAATTGAATTGAATGAATCCATTAGGTATGCATCTGGTGATCCTATTGAGAGCTGGCTTAATGAGTTGCTTTGTTTGGATCTTGCAAACTCCATCCCAAATATCAGTAGGTGAGCATTGTCTAATGGCTTGTTTGTATCATTCCAAGTTACATGAATGTTTGAAACAATTTTGGGTTTTCTATAGGCTACCTCACCCAAAAGAATGTGATCTGTATTATGTCAACCGGGACACACTTTTCTCATATCACAAGGAGAGTGAGCTATTTTTACAGGTATGGTCTATGAATGTTTCATTTTCCTTACATGTTAATGGATATTTATCATATATTTCTTAATATTTCAGCGGATGATGGCACTTTATGTTGCGTCCCACTACAAAAATTCACCCAATGACTTGCAATTAATGGCTGATGCGCCAGCACATCACCTATTTGTATTGCTTGGTATGGACTGATTCTCCAGCAATCACACCTGTTCATTTTGGCAACAACTTTTAGGTTGTATGAACTTATGTTCTTTATTTACTAGGCCCAGTTGATGAGTCCAAAAATCAGCTCCCAGATATTCTCTGTGTTGCCCAGGTTCTGATATTCCTTCCTGCTTAATCCCAATGTCGTGCTCCTTGACATAAATAAGATAAATCTTAATTTGTTCATCTACTGTTTTGGCATGATTGATACATCAATCTGTTTGACTTTATTGAGTCAATTTGCTGTTGGGATCACCATGTGTATCCTTAATCTTATAAAAAGGAGTTTGGGTTGGTGGTATTTCTTCATCTACTCATGCTCCAGAGGATCTATTGTGGCTGCATATATGTGTGTGTGTGTATGTATGTGTGTGTTAATCACAAAAATGTCTTTTAAATGATGTTATTTGCTCATGTGGTGTAGGTTTCCAATTTATCTTATGTTGTAATCTATACAAATTTTAAATCTATTGATTTTTTATAGCATTTTGATTTAAGATCTCATATTATGTTGTCATCTGTCACAATCACAGGTGCTACCTTGTCCAACTTTAGTTTTGTAGTTGGGAAAATGGATTCTATCCTTGCTCCAGTTGATCTATTGTGGCTGCATATATATATAGATATATGCAATTATGCATTAATTACAAGAATTTCTTTTAAATGATGTTATTTGCTCATGTGGTGTAAGTGTCTAATTTATATTATGTCGTAGTCTATACATATTTTAAATCTGTAGGGTTTTTTATAGCATTTGGATAAAGTCCATTTTTAGTCCTTTAACTTTGTTCACCTAGTCACTAGGCGCTAGTCGGTCGGTGGCCCACTAACTAGTGACTAGGTCAACTAGTCGGTAGCTCCAAAATGACCAGAAATAAAATTTTGCATTTAAGTAGCTAGCTGTTTTTACATGTTTCATAGTTTATTTTGATACTATTGAAAGAATGAAACTGAAATTTGACTTTTGAATGAATGGAGAACTTCTCTCTTTTGTGGCTATTGTGTGGATGGCATACAACAACTGGGGGTGGCAAAAGAGAGAATACCACACAACTAAGTGGCAAAAGAGAAATTCTCTTGAATGAATGAGATTTGACTTTTCTATGACATCATTGTAAAGCTTCCTCGTCTTGTTAATATTTCCAATGCCTGCCATGATTTCTTTCTTCTATTAGAATGTCTCCAAAAAGAAACGTTATTGATCGCTTCATCATGTCTCCATTATACGTAAAAAGTACTTTGACTAATTTCTATCTCCTTTGGCTCCTTTGGGCCTAAAAATATCAGCCTATGCCAGTTTCTATCTCCTAGTCGGCCCATCTAATTGACTAATCATTGACTAGAACTGACTGACTAGGACAATCTAGGACAATTTTGACCGTCCTTGACTGGCAAGTCAGGCTAGTTGGCTGACTAGGTGAGCAGTCTCAAAGTCCATTTTGATCTTGAACCACATAACTGGTTATTTTTCACCCTCAACTTTCAAAACAAGGCAGAAATCCTGGGACATATTTGTTAGTGGTTTTGCTTGAAATGGAGGTGGTTATCCTAGGTCATACTCTTATTATGCATATTTTATTGATGCTAATATCACTTAATTAGGTTCACAACCACAAAACATATATAATTGAAGTTTATGCTAGTGAAAAACCACTATCATATTGATTGAAATCACCAAGAAATATGGTTTAAGGTAGGGGTAGAATTTGAGCTCGAGGCTTGCGAGTTGGCTTGAGCTTGGCTCAGCTTGGAGAGTCAAGAGCTGAGCTTGAGCTGCTTCCATGGCTTGTTAGCTGAGCGAGCTGAGCCCGAGCTGGCTTGGCCCGATAAACCCTCTTCTTCCAGACTCCAGAGCCGGCACAACAACACAGTCGCACTCGCACGGATCCGCTAGACCGTTGCCGCCTCGCCCGCTCGGGATTCGGCTAGATCTGCCACCACCTGCCCCGTGACCGGCCACCCGGCCGCCCGGCTGCTGCTTGGCCGCCTCGATCGCTTGGGGCTCGGCCAGATCCATCGCCACCTGCCCCGTGCCTAGCCACCTGCCCGCTGCCTGGTCGTCTGGCTGCCACCTAGCCGCCCCGTTTGCTCAAGGCTCGGCCAAATCCACCGCCGCCTGCCCCGTGCCTGGCCACCCGCCTGTCGCTCGGCCATGCACGCCCCACCTGCCACCTCCTGCTCCCAGTTGCCCGCCACCTCCCGCTCCTGGCCGGTAGCTCACTCGGCCTGCATTGCATTTGCATAGCAGAAAGCTAGAAATCAGCAGTTTATAAGCAGTGTGCAAGCTGAGCCGGCTCGTGGCTTGGCTGAGCCCAACTTTTAACTCGTAGGATCGGACGAGCTCGGCTCGGCTCGTTTCCACCCCTAGTTTAGGGTGTTATGCGTCCAATTTATAATGTTGAGGGTGAAAAATAACCGGTTTTGTAGTTATGGTTGAAAAATGGGCTTTGAGCAAAGTTCATGGGTCAAAAATGGACTTTACCCTATAGCATTTTGATTTAGGATCTCATATTATATAGTCATTCGTCACAGTCACAGGTACTACCTTGTCCAACTTTAGTTTTGTAGATGGAAAAATGGATTATCGCTGAATGTAAAGACACTACCTGTGCATCCCACATGTTGTCATAGCTTACTGTTTACCTTGAATCATGAAGCATTTAGTGAGTTTTGCATTGTTTATTCTTTTACTTCACCAGAATGTGCTTGGGCAACTGAAGTTCTGTCATGGTCAGCAATGTCTATACCAGGAAGAAGAACATAATCCCTGTTCCGGGCCCTGCTACGGGCTAAGTCCTGGTGCGGGCCAAGCCCATGAGCTGGCCGAACCAGTTAAAGAGTCCAGCCTGTGCTAGATTGAGTCCTTAGCTTATAATTCAGTTAGTTTATATCTTTTACAGATTAGTTTCCATCAAATTAGCAGATTAGATCTAAAGTAGTTAAAGAGATAAAGTTTGTAAGTCTATACATAGCAGGCTGCAATTATGGTTTAGATCAATGAAGAATTAGTCTATTTACTCACCTCGTTCTCTGCTTCTCATTCCTCTTCTTGGTGCGCCTGTTCTTTGCATCACGGGGAGGCCGCCCGGGAAGCCTCCCAAGCCGAGGCCCCCGACGTTCCACTCCTATCCCATCTGCTCGCTACCTGCAACGCATAACAAGTTCTTGTTTGGTTCAGGGTGTAATGAATTTTCTTCTGATGTATACTGGTTACAGTTCTCAATGATCATTACATGTGCACACCACTATAACAATTACACAAATCTGGTTCAATTTTTTAATGATTAGGTCCGTGTGACTGATTGGTCCAACTTCTATGTTTTTCTTTTGATTTCAAAACAAATTTCCATTTTCTAATATATAATCTATTACTAGTTACTACACAGTTTGCTGATACATGTTTTAGCTCTGCAGGAAGTTGAACCGTTCCTTTCATGATTTAACTATTTAAGCTTATATGGCTATTAAATTCACTATTTAACTCTTGTTTATGTTATTTGTGAACTTCTCCACTCCACCTCCATTGCTTCATCTTCAAATGATATGAACAATCTAAAGTTGTTCTAGCAGCTGAGAATAGAGTTCATATTATCTTATTCAAACTTTTAAGGGTGGTCGGTGGTCCCTACTAAATACACCCATCCTCAACATTTCGAGTTGTTCGAGCTTGCTTGTAAGTATACTTGTTTTGAATCTTCAGGTCTGTTTGGAAGGACAAATATCTCAAAAATCAGCTATGAGAAGCCTAAGCGAGGGCCACGCACCTTCCGGTGATCAAATACCATGGAAATTTTGTGAACAGTTTCAAGACAATGTATTTCCAAGCCTCTCAGGAGCTCGGATAGTGCGAATTGCTGTCCATCCAAGTGCCGTGAGGGTAAGGTTTATTGCCTTTATAGAACTTTATTCTGCATATGTGTTATCGTCACTCTCCATACCCTTAATATTCTCTTTTCTCAATGCAGCTTGGGTATGGTTCAGCTGCTGTGGACCTTTTGTCAAGGTATCTGTTCCTCTTCTTTACACTATTTAAGGGGTTATAGGAGCTGTGGATTTTAATATCTTTTGATACTCTTATGTTTTTTTGCTAAAACCGATTTTTAGTGATTAATGATGATATATTGGGAGGGACTTGTATAATCATACTTGTAACTCTCCCTAATTACTAATTGTTTGCGAAAGGGCATGCAACCTAGTGGTTAAGATGCCCAAGTAGCACCTCCAAGTATTGGGTTCGACTCCCCATGAGAGCAAATTTCAGGCTTGGTTAAAAAAAGGTCACTCGCTGGGCCCTCGAAAACAGTGTTAAGAATCAGCCTATGGAGGGCAAACCCTTGTGTATGGGGTAGGGACCTCAAAGCATGGGTTAAGGACCAATCCATAGGGGGTGATTCTATGTGTTAGGGGCTAGGGTTCGTGGTCTTCTTATTGAAAAAACTGTGGGGGCAGTCATTCCCCCACCGGCCAAAAAAACTAATTGTTTCATGTGCTCTTGTTCACCCATACTCAATTCCTGACGATTGTTTTATTTTAATCAGTTCCTATTTGTATTACATTGTGGTTTGAAAGGTACTATGAAGGGCAAATGACTCTGTTTGCTGAGGACGAGGAGGAAATTGAAGAGCCTGAAGTCAAGATTACTGAGGCTGCACAGAAGGTTCCCAACTATTAGAACTATAATTGCATTGTTTCATATTTTTAATTGATCAATAGTTTTAATTTGCAAAGTTTGAACGAAATAAGCATTTTGTTGATTTTTTAAGTAATAGTTTTATATGAATATATGTGCTAGCTTACTGCCAAAAAATTGGATAATAGTATACAGCAAAGCAAACAATGCCAATTTTCATACTTACACCTTCCGTGTTATACAATATACCAAGTGGTATTGTTGTCAGCAGAATAATGTCCTAATATATCATGTCTGTATTGGTATAATAGTGATAATCAATTGTGAACTAATTGTTGCACTAATTCAGTTGCTTGTCTCGTGGCGAATTTTATTGGTTGGTAATTTTCACTCACACTCTAATATTTGATTATATAAATTCTACTGCCTGTACTATGTGCATCATGACGTAACACCCTGTTTGCTTATCATATTATAATTTGTTTGAATCAGTATGTTTTGACCCAACAATATTGCTTTGCTTGTCCTCAAGGCTGTACCAACTTTATATATTACTATTGCAGGCTTCTCTGCTAGAAGAGAGCATAAAGCCTAGGGCAAATCTCCCACCACTCCTTGTTCATCTTCGTGAGCGACATCCTGAAAAGCTCCATTACCTTGGTGTGTCTTTTGGACTTACACAAGAGCTTTTCCGTTTTTGGCGGAAGCACAACTTCTATCCTTTCTATGTGGGCCAAATTCCTGTAACGATCTAATCTGATGACTGATCTATTTGTTGTTCTTACCTCTGCAGTTCTTTTGTAGTAGCTTCTCACATTTTCTATATCTGTTCTTTAGAGTGCTGTGACTGGTGAGCACACCTGTATGGTCTTGAGGCCTTTAAATAATGACAACATTGAAGTTAATGAGTCACACAAATGTGGATTTTTGGATCCATTTTATCAAGGTACATAATTTAATGGAGTGTTTTGTTTCATCATCTAATGCATTTCACACCGAAGCTGTGTGTTTTTTTCTTAATTACACATTAAATCTGATGGAAAGTTTACAGTTCAGATTTTACCTTTTGCTTGATTTTGGTGCGTTAGCTAAATTTCAGAACAATGTGCACAGATTTCAGACAAAGATTCAGGCGGCTCTTGGGAACATCTTTCCGTCATCTCAATTTTAAGCTTGCAATGAGGTATGTTGTGGTTTCAATTTTTTCGTGGAAAATGGAGCTTTTGGTGATGCTCTAATTATTGCTCTGTATATTCCTAGTGTATTGGCATCCAAGATAGATTTTTCAGATCATGAACCATCAGAATATGGTACCAATATTACCTCAAAGATATTAGGGGACATATTATCACCACATGATATGAAGAGGCTGGAAGCATATTCCAACAATATTGTCGATTACCATATGGTAAGATCAGCGAAGTAATACTGCAATATGAAGAATCTCTCTAGTTTGATTCCACTTGTTCAAGTCAAACATGGCTACTTATTTTCTAGGCGCAAATAGTAAATTAGGGATGCATATTTGGGTCCATACTGAATCCCAAAACCATGGTCATGGTTTCAAATCCAGAATATGCAACATCCAAAATCTCCTATTGATTTGGCTATGACCTTCCTTTTGCATTTATGACTGTACTGCCAGAAGTCCAGAAGCAAACTATACCTGAGCGATCTGCTGATTGTCTTCTTCCTGAATGTTGGCACCATTTGGTTGCAAGTGCTTGATGAAATGGATAGACGATCTCCCTGTAATGTTCTCAAGGAGGATGGACACCAATGCCTGATGGAGCAGGCTGTTGGACATGGTCCTAGGATGCAAATCCTGTAGGATTCTCTGCCCACCATCCCAGTGGCTTGTGCAGTCTCAACAATAATCAAGCATGTCACATTTTTTAAATCCTTAATGAGTCTTTTTGCCCAAATTGCTGCATATATCGTTGCCTTCAGCCCTTCATCTAGTGTTTGACCTCTATCGCACCTCTTCCGTAGTCCAGAAAGTTTGCAGTAAAGGTCTGCCTCCCTTTCGCTATAAAGCCTTGCTCTGTGCCCTGTTGACATTGTTGATGTTCATAGATCCTTGGCTTGTCAACTAGAGATGAGTCTACAAGGCTGACTGTTATGGGCTTGCTAGGGCAAGTCTGAAGACTGGGGGATAGGGCACTTGCCCTCTGATAGCTTCAACAGGAATTCTTCTCATTGAGCTAAGGGAGGCTAGGACTAACTTTAGAGATTCATTGTTTGCTTGATAATAGAGTACATGAGATCTCTTTATATAAGGAAGACTAATTTGTCGTACAAGGAACTAATCCCTACTATTATGGAAACCAATCTAATCTATATCTCTAGTTCCTAAATAAAACCAACACCTTCCTAACTACTAATAGATGTAATGCCAAAATAACTATATCTCTATCCTAATAACCTAGCATATTATTTAGGCAACACATATTATTATTGTGGAAAGTAAACTCTTTCCTACAGTACCACGCTACAGTGCCATGTCTGTGGGCCATGGCATTACACCCCTTGTGGCGAGGCAGCTTGTCCTCGAGCTGCGGCATTGGCCACGGTTGAAGTCGTTGGTGACATGCAGATGAGTAGGTCCACGATAGCTGAACAACACTTCAAAGAGCATTGGCAAGGGTCTGAAGGACTGTAGCAAGTTCAGCAGTCCCATGATGTGACTTGATGCTGTTGGCGTCATGAACGAAGTGCACAGAATAACAGCAATACCCTTGCTGCCATGAAGCTTGGATACAACATGTGGTCAGCGTTTGACCATTACCTGAGTCGTTCTCCACAGCACCTAAGGCACGGTGTAGGTTGCCAACATGGTGATGGTGATGGCTGGAAAACAAGCACCCTCTTCTTTGTGCCTTCTTCTTCTTTGGCATGGACACCAATGGTGCAGCCAAGGGCAGGGAGGACAAAAAAGTCAGTGAAGCTGGCTGTGTGACCAGTGCCAACTTTGTTGTTGAGGTAGATGGTTGTTGCTCGTTTGTTGCATTCTTCTGGTTGTCCACTCGTGCGGCGTAGATCGTGGTCCTCAAGCCATCGATTGATGGACACCAGTTGCCTGTCTCAGCGACCAAGTTGGTGAAGAATCTCATGGAGCTTGGCAGTGATTGCCGTGTTATCCAAAGCAGTTGGTGTTTCGGTGGACATGGAGTCGAGGGTTGCGGCTCTGATACCAAGATGTTATGGGCTTGTTAGGGTAGGGGTCTGAAGACTGGAGGATAGGGCACTCGCCCTCTAATAGCTTCAACAGGACTTCTGCCTATCAACCTGAGAGAGTCTTTCAGGTTTAGGACTAACTTCAGAGATTCATTGATTGCTTGATAATAGAGTATAAGTACATGAGATCCTTTTATATAGAGAGGACTAACTTGTCATATAAGGAACTAATCGCTACTATTATGAAAACCAATCTAATCTCTATCTCTAGTTCCTAACTAAAACCAATACCTTCCTAACTAATAGATGTAATACCAAAATAACTATATTTCTATCCTAATAGCCTAGCATATTATTTAGCCAACACATATTATTGTGGAATGTAAATTCTTTCTAATAACATGCTATAGTACCCACGCTACAGTGCCATGTCCATAGCACTGACTGGTTTAGCATGGGTATTGACCTTTCTAAAATTAACCTAATTGCTCTTCCAGAAATATCGTTAGTAGATAAATGACCTTTTAATCACAAGTATCATTTGCCGTGAAGTTTATGCCAATTTTTTGTGGGATTAGAAGCAATCATATTTCTTCTCCACTGTACAATCTCAACTACATTGATATAGATATCACTTATCCTCAGCAACTTTTGGACTTCTGGCATGCTTACATTTAATGCCTGCACAGCTGCTCTCTAAACCATGGTCTCATGATTTTATCGTAGTTCTTTTCCACAACTGTAGATTTGATGCCTGTGATCTGAGATGTTCATCTTCTCTTTTTCTTGTATAATCTATTCCACATCATGAAGGCAGTTTTTTCAAACAAAGTTATAAGTTCATATGATGCTCATTGCCTATATGCCATAAAAAATTGTGCTATAAACCTTCATGTTGAACACTTCCAAATTTTGCTGTTTTCTGGTTTTGTAGATTCTGGACCTTGTCCCTATTCTTGCACATCGGTATTTTTCAGAGAAGCTTCCTGTTAATTTACATGGTGCCCAAGCAGCTGTTTTGTTCTGTATGGGACTGCAGGACAAAGACATAGGTGCTACAAAGGTTAGCTCAAGTTGACCCCGAGCAAGTACAGAATACATGGAAATGGATTTCATTGAAATGATCCATAATTCTTTTGGTTTCTCTTCTGACAGGAAGAACTGGGGATACAAAGGGAACAGGTTCTATCAAACTTCATTAAGACAATGAAGAAGCTATATGGTTACCTAAATAATATCGCAGGAAAAGAAATTGAAGCAACATTACCACGACTAAAGGAAGTAAGCAAATATATTTGGTGTCTTTTTGTCAACTTAATATTCTCATGTAATAATTCCACTTTCAGATTTAGCATTGTTTCTCTTGTTATTTTGTTGGGCATCCATGAAATGCTCATAAAATTTTGTGTATGGCCATAACTTCAGAATAGTTCCTACAACTTTATGCTTTTTTAACCAATCTGTGTTATGTCTGCCTACTGTTTCCAGATTGATATGGCCCCTCTTAAATCATTGGATGTGGAACTTGAGGAAGCAGGCAGGGAAGTGAAGGTATGGTTTTCTTAAACTAGTACACTGCATACCTCAAATCCTGAGTCTTTACTAATGGCGTAATGAGAATGTTGAAACATCTTATTAATGTACATTTTAATTTCTGCACAATTAAAATATTATGTAAACCATATGTCCCATACAGAATATGCCAATTTATTTAGGCATCATTATTAGATGACTGATGTGGAAAATATTGCATTTAAGCACGAGTATCAAACTGAAGCATATTCATAGACAAGGTTGTATCTGCGTGTCAAAATTTTTGTTTCTTTGTTAACCTTATCATTGGCAATTATAGGAAAAAAGTAGAGCAACAGATGAGGCTAATGTGAACCCAAAGCTCCTGCAAAAGTATGCAATTGATGCTGATGACCATGAGATTGAGAAGGCCCTGCAGAATGGAAAGGTGTCTGCAAGCGGTGTTATCAGTGTGAAGTCCAACAAGACAAAGGCTGACAAGCAAGAGAAGCACAAGGAAATGAAGAAATCAAAAAGGAAAGGAACTGATAGAGATAGATCTGATTCCAAGAAGAAGAGGACTTGAATTATCAGCTAAAAACAGCACTTCCAGACATTTGACCTCTGAAAAGGCCTCTTCGATAACGATGACCAAGACGATGAAAAGGCCTCTGAAAATCCTAGCGAAGAAACATACATTTTAAGTGAAACATTACAAAAAAAAGGGGGTAAGCCACAAGGACTATATGAGCCACAAGTGAAACATCGTGTCTATTAAGCCAAAAATTATGCCAAGATGGTCGAGTATGTGTTACGGAGGCCCAAAGTTTATGGTTATGTGTATGTTACAGAGGGCTAGTTTATGGTCGAGGCTGAAAATTACTTCCATTACTAAATCATGAAAGCAGAAGATGCTTAAATTACTAAACCATCTGACTCCGGTTCTTACTGAGTTTGAAATTTAGGCGAGAAATTTGTTCCCTAAATGTTGATAAGTCGTGAGAATTGTGTTTGCTGGGTCATTCCACACCTGGTGATTATCAAGTTACGGTTTTGCTGGGAAATTTAGTTCATAACCCTGGCCATGTATCAAAACAAATGCTAGAGTTAACAAATATTGCACACGTGAGTGTACTTTCAATACAAATATGGTGGGTGTGAGCAAACAGTAAGTGGGGTAAATAACTCAGACTAATATGCATCATGAGAATTATATATTTTTATCGCAAAAAGTGTCCCATTTTACATGGGAAATCGTGTCCTATTTATAGGATTGCTATGCTAAGATAATTATATTGACCACTTCGTACAAAGGTGTATGAATTAGGGGCATAATGGCCTTAACACAAACAAATCCAAGAAAACCCTAGATTTGCTATTGGGCCCGACCTAATGGGCCTGGGTCCCCTTTACATGGGTTTTCTTGCTAGAAAATTCTTTATATGCCTACAGCAACGACTACGATTTGATCGGTAAGGTATGAGATAAATATGATCTTTTTGCTAAAGTTAAATTTACATTACCTTCTTTTTCTTGTAAGTATGTGTCGGTGAATTACTGAACAGTTCACCCAAGAGGCACCTGAGGTCAGGGTTAACAAAACTGTTTGGTGATCATGGTTACCGCTCGGTTACCGACATACCGCTCGCGCTTGGTACCGGCGTACTGACCGGTTTCATTTGAAATTCAAATTTGAAATTGAAAAAAATGAAAAAAGTTGGAAAAAATTCCAAAAATAGCAGGTAAATTAATATGATTTATGGTGAAATTATTTTTCAAAATTTTGAACTATCACAAAGTTATGAACCAAGCAAGATGAACAAAAATATAAAATACAAAAATAATTCATTTTTCAATATTCTTCACTTGTTATTGTTTGATTCTTTGTATGTAGCCTTTTTGGATTAATGTCATATATTTGATCAAATAAAATATCATTCTTGATGAGTGTTATCTGTTAATTATTTATTTCAAGTCTATTGATCCGTAAGCACTCACACTGTTGAGTCATAAGACTTATTAAGTTGATTCACATGTACGTAAGATCTGTAGTTGTTGGTATATTAATTCACATGCATGTAAAGTTTAGCGATTCACATGCACATAAGGTACTAGGCTGGTGAAACAAGAATATCTAGCAATAGTGTGGCAACCTTGTGTTGTACATACTATTAATCTAATGTTAAAGAGGAAAACAATTACTTCCCGAGGTCGATAACAAACATTCGACACTCCCCAAGATAGTTATAGCTCTAGTTCTGACTTTACAGCGTACGGCAATATTACTTATGTGTATCCTTATCCTATTCCAGAAGCTACTCCTACTAGATATGTATACAAGTGGCAAGATCCTCAATTTTATTCTATGTTATGTGAAGAATGGCAAACCACTGCAGCTTGGACAAGACAAAGCTGGGACGAGTACAAATCAAATATTCTTGCTTTATGTGGCTTACAACTAATGTCTATAAATAAATACAACGCCGCTTATAACCATTGGAGCGATAAGTTAGAAATACTCGAATTGCTAATTAACCATGTTGTTTTGTAATTTATATTTTATTGTAAACTTATAAAATTTGTGGTACTGTAACTTTCCTATTTATCTTGAAAAATAATTTCGTGTGATTTTACAACTTTTATTTTGCACTAAAAATTATCTGGTTGGTACCGCAGTAACCAAGCTCGGTACCACAGTTACCACGGTAACCGAAACACATACCACGGTAACCGAACTTGAAAACGTTTCGTGAACTGATCTGAATTCAAAATTTAAAATATAAAATTTGATCAAATTTTTTCGGTAACCGCTATCTCGAGCCCAAACGGTATTCAGTCCTAAAACAATTTTGTTAACCCTGTCCGAGGTGGTGAATAGAGAGCCTAGACGGTATTCAGTCCTAAAGCATGCCTCTAGGGGTGCCTCGCCCCTCTTATATAGTTAAGGGTGAGAAGCTATGGTGAAGACTGTGGGCCTCTTGGCTCCTAGATGATGAGTGATTGTCAACTGAAGATTGAAGATGGCCTCCGAAGGGAGGTGAAGGATGAAGAAGGAAGTCCCCTGAAGAGGGGCACCTCGAAGGGTTCTCTGAAGAGAGGAACTTCGAGGAGAAGATGACTTGCCATGGCGTTGGCCGGTGTGACTCAGGTAGACGGACGGGCGATTGCCGGGTTGAAAGAGCCGCGGGGTCGTGGTGGTCCAATCCGGGTGCACGGCGCAAGGACGGCAAGCGCTTTGACGGTTTCGACGCAAAACCGTCACCCGAACCAAACGGAGAGAGTAATGGAGTTACATCCAAGCGGTGCCGTGGAAGCTACGCCAAGTCCGGCATCGAATAAAATATCTAGAGT
>KE372212.1:469088-508625 GCA_000418225.1 Zizania latifolia
AGGACAAGCCTGCGCTCGAGGAAGGACTTGAACAGGACGATCTCATAGGAGTTAGGCATCGGGAACTCCTCTCCCTTCGTCACGCGCCACCCAGATACCACTGATAGAAATATGCCCAAGAGAATTATGGGAAAACAGAAAGTTCTGGCCTGAGGTCAGAAGTTCTGGGCTCTGGTGCATCCGGAAGTTCTGGTTAGACCAAAAGTTCCGGGCCAGCCCAGTTTTGATTTCTGAAGGAGCCAGAAGTTCTGGTTGGACCGAAAGTTTCGGGCTGCCTTCTGGACGAACCGAAAGTTCTGGTTAGACCAGAAGTTCCGAGTCCCGACGAACAGATTAGATCTGTTGGGCTTTAATACTGATTAAAGGCCCATGAGAGGGCACTATATAAAGAGAAGTGGGGTAAGCATGAAAGGGTTGCTGTTACTCCTGGTTTTGAACCCTAGCCGCCACCTCTCTTCTCTTCTCGATCACAACCGTTGTGATCGATCTCCTGGATCTTGTGAGTGGTGCTAGCACGCCGGCGCGAGGTGATCCTGTCCCCAGACGTGTGGATACCGTAGAGGCACTACTCCAATAGTGGTGCTCGTCTTCCTTCCATGCAGTTTGCCAGATCGTAGGATCGCGTCGTCTTCATCGCCGGATCACCGATGAACGAACAGAGTCGGGAGGAGTAGCTCGAGGACACGCTTCATCGACTCTACTTCCACTGCCCGAGCGTATCTCGTGGTTCGAGGTAACGATCCATGATCCCATTACACACATGGTTCCTGGGCTAACGGGGTAAATATTTTAAATTAAGTGCTAGCGTAGCCTCCCCATAACCCAACAGTGGTATCAGAGCCTACGTGCATAGTGTTCGATCTGGATCGATCATATATAGGTGATATGTGGTGGAAATAGATTGGATCTCTTGTTTTTCGTCGGATTTTTCGGAAGTTCCGGGCCAAAATAATTTTCGACATAGAATGTTATTTTCGGAAGTTTCAGTTGGATCGAAAGTTCTTGGTCCGGAAGTTCCGGTTAGACCGGAAGTTATGGATAGAAATAAATTTCGTATAGAAGGTTATTTTCGAAAGTTTCGGGTATGACCCGAAAGTTTCGGGCCTAAATAAATTCGAGTCAGAAGGTTGATTTCGGAAGTTTCGGCCATGAGTCAGAAGTTCTAGGCCCTTCGACCGGAAGTTCCGGGCCTTTGAGCTAGAATTTCCTGGTATTTTTCAGTCACGTGTAGATTCTACGCCTAACTTATTTTTACGGAGAATGTTGTGACTGGTATGGCCTTGCAAAGTATATGATGTTCGCTTGTAATTTTCATGGCCTACGTGCCATGGTCAATTACGGCCGAAGGCTGTTCAAATGTTGTACGACCTGTGCGTCGACATGTGATGTTTCTGCTCATGTAATTAGTATAGTGCTATTAGATGTAATAAACTAATACAAGTTCATGGAGACCTAAAGTGTGATGATCCGACGGACAGAAACCATGGAGATGGAGATCACCACGCGAGAGGGCCATACTGTGTCATAGTTAATATGATTGCTTGTGATGTTTACTTATGTTTCTGTCATACTATTCTTTCATGTTTCGTGTGCGGTAGGCATCGTTACCATGTTAGAATAGTTTCCCTCAGAAAATTAAATATTGATGCTCTTTCCAATAGCTGCACCTACAAAGGTTTTGATTATTGTATGGTGAATCTGCCAAAGCAGGGTGCCATCTTTTATCTCAACCAGTTAGGATGGATGTCAGACACCACATGCATAGTATTAGTTTGCTTAACAAAACCATCAAAATGGTTTTGGGCTTTGGGGCATGGAGTTGGGAGTCAGGCTTTGGGGCATGGAGTTAGGAGTCGGGCATAGGATGTGATTAGCAAGTGTTGCTTACCTATGTCACTAATCTTTTAGTAGTGATGTTAAAGCTCACTAGGAGTTAGATGAATATGAATCTTGTCTTACAATGTGCCATTAGAGGGAAAGCGATCATTTTACATGTTGTGGTACATCCTTTATTTGATAGAAGATCAACATAGCATAATGTTGAACCTTGCATCTTGTTATAGATCATGACACCTACTGTAAAGAACACTTTCGTTTTTAATCTGCGATCTATCTTAGAGAGGGAGAAATTATCTGGAACAAATTTTATTAACAGAAACTTGAGAATTGTTCTCAAACAGGAGAAAAAGAATTATGTTCTAGAGGAACCCCACCCTAATGAACCACAGGATGATACATCACTTACTAAAAGGCGAGCTTATGAGAAGCACGCCAATGATTCAGTGGATGTCAGCTGTCTCATGCTTGCCTGCATGTCCTCTGAGCTTTAGAAGCAATATGAGGACAGGAATGTCTATGATATGATCGTGGGACTCAAAGGCATGTTTGAGAACCAGGCACGGACTAAGAGGTATAATGTCTCAAAGTCCATGTTTGCCTACAGGTTGGCGGAAGGCAGTCCAGTAAGTCCCCATGTGATCAAGATGATTGGTTACGTTGAGAACCTAGAAAAACTCAGATTTAAACTTGATATAGATTTGGCCACAGTTGTGATTCTTCAGTCGCTCCCTGCGAGCTTTGAGCCGTTTATTATAAATTTTCATATGAATGGCATAAAGAAAACCTTGGCTGAATTGCATGGGATGCTCAAGACAGCCGAGAAAAGCCTTAAGAAAAATCCTAGTCATGTGATGATGGTTCAAAAGAAAAATAAGAAGAGAAAGCGTAAGGGAAAGGCTAAAGCTCTAGATGGGATCTCGAGTTCTAACTCGACTGGAAAGTCTAAGTCGGGCCCCGCTATCTCTGACACTTGCCACCACTGCCATAAGCCTGGCCATTAGCAGAGAAATTACAAGTTGTACTTGAAAGAACAAAAGAAAAAGAAGGGAAGTATGACTTCCGCTTCAGGTATAAATGTTATTGAAATTTATATTGCTACTCGTCCAAGTGATTTATGGGTATTTGATACCGGATCAATAATTCACACCTGCAAATCGTTGCAGGGGCTAAAAAGGACTAGGAAGTGCGCAAGAGGTGAATTGAAATCTTGAGGGTACACATGTTTATAACGTTAATACCAAGAAACCTATACTCAATGATTTGAATCCTACCTATGTCTGGCATTATCGTTTGGGTCATATAAATGAGAAGCACATGCAGAAGCTCTATAGAGATGGGCTTTTGGAGTCATTTGATTTTGAATCATTTGACACATGTGAGTCTTATTTGCTTGGCAAGATGACGAAGACGCCTTTCACTGGTCAAAGTGAGAGGGAAAACGAGCTATTGGCCACTGTACATACTGATGTATGTGGACCAATGAGTTCTACAGCTAGAGGTGGTTTTCAGTACTTCATAACTTTTATCGACGACTTTAGTAGATATGGTTACGTCTACTTGATGAGGCATAAGTCAGAATTATTTGAAAAGTTCAAGGAATTCTAGAATGAGGTACAAAATCATACTGGCAAGACAATTAAATTTCTACGATCAGATCGTGGAGGTGAATATTTGAGCCATGAGTTTAATGATCATCTGAAGCAGTGTAGAATTATTCTACAGCTGACTCCACCTGGTATACCTCAGTGGAATGGGGTGGCTGAGCGGAGGAACTGAACCTTGTTAGATATGGTCCGATCGATGATGAGTCAAACTAATCTTTTATTGTCTTTCTGAGGATTTGCTTTAGAAACTGCTGCTTTTATACTAAACAGACTTTCATCTAAATCTATAGAGAGGACATCATATGAGATATGGACTGGGAAGCGTTCTGGGTTGTCTTTTCTAAAGATATGGGGTTGTGAGGCCTATGTAAAACGTTTGACGTTTGATAAACTCACCCCAAATCTGATAAATGCTTCTTTGTGGGGTATCCTAAGGAAATCAAAGGATATTACTTTTATAACCGAGAAGAGGGCAAAGTGTTTGTCGCCCAGAATGGTGTCTTTCTTGAGAAAGAGTTTCTGTCAAAATAAGTTAGTGGGAGCACAGTACGACTCGAAGAGGTTCAAGAACCACTAGAAAGTGTTTCAGCTCCTACTGAACCGCAACTCGATATGCAAGATGTTGCGGAGCTTGTTGCCGAGATACCAACCCTACATTGGAGAGGTTGAGTCGTGCGCCCGAGCGGTTTATGTTTTTAACCACTGGGCAGCGCGACGTATTATTGTTGGACAATGATAAACCTAAGACCTACTCAGAAGCGGTGATGGGACCAGACTCTGAGAAATGGCTTAGAGCCATAAGATTCGAGTTAGAATCCATGCGAGAGAATCAAGTTTAGAACTTGGTCGATCCACCTGATGGTGTAAAAACTATCGAGTGTAAATAGATTTTTAAGAAAAAGATAGACATTGATGGAAATGTTCACATCTATAAAGCACGATTGGTGGCGAAAGGTTTTAGGCAGATTCAAGGTGTTAATTATGATGAAACATTTTTGCCCGTCGCTATGCTAAAGTCTATCCGGATCATCCTAGCAATTACCGCATTTTATGACTATGAGATATGACAAATGAATGTCAAGACGGCTTTCCTTAATAGAAAGCTAAGTGAGGATGTATACATGACACAGCCTAAAGGTCTTGATGATTCAAAGAATGCTGGGAAAGTTTGCATGCTGTAAAGGCCCATTTATGGGCTGAAGCAGGCTTCTCGAAGTTGGAACCTTCATTTTGATAAGATAGTCAAAGGGTCTGGCTTCATCAAGAACGAAGCAAAGCCTTATGTTTACAAGAAGGCTAGTGGGAGCTCACTTGTATTTCTGGTCTTATATGTAGATGACATATTGTTGATCGAAAATGATATTCCTATGCTAGATGTTGTCAAGTATTCGTTGAGAAAAAGTTTCTCAATGAAAGATCTTGAAGAGGCAGCATATATTTTGGGCATAAAGATCTATAGAGATAGATCGAGAAGACTAATTAGATTAAGCCAAGCATGTACATTGGTAAGGTATTGAAACGGTTCAATATGCAGAATTCTAAGAAAGGTTTTCTGCCAATGTCACATGGTATTTCTCTCAGCAAGAGTCAGTTTCCTTCGACAACTGATGAGCTAGAGAAGATGAGTGCAATCCCGTATGCCTCCGCAATCGGATTCATCATGTATGCCATGCTTTATACACGCGTAGATGTTTCTTATGCTCTAAGTGTTACGAGCAGATATCAGCCAAACTCGGGTGAAAGTCACTGGGCAGTAGTAAAGAGTATCCTTAAGTACTTGAGAAGAACTGATGATATGTTCCTGGTCTTTGGAGGTGAGGAGGAGCTTGTTGTAAATGGTTACACCGATGCTAGCTTCCAAACTGATAAGGACGATGCGCGATCGCAGTCTGGATTTATGTTCTGCCTCAATGGAGGCGCAGTGAGTTGGAAGAGTTCCAAGCAAGAAACTGTTGCGGATTCAACAACTGAGGCCGAGTATATTTCAGCTTCTGAAGCTGCGAAGGAGGCAGTTTGGATCAAAAAGTTTGTTTCTGAGCTGGGTTTTGTTTCTAGTGCGTCCAGTCCAGTGGACCTCTATTGTGATAATAGTGGTGCCATTGCGCAAGCTAAGGAGCCTAGGTCACACTAGAAGTCTAAGCACATACTGCGGCGCTATCACCTGATCCGTGAGATTATAGATAGAGGTGATGTGAAGATATGTAAGGTGCATATGAATTTAAACATAGCCGATCCGTTGACGAAGCCTCTCTCACAGCCCAAGCATGAGGCGCACTTAAGCTCTATGGGTATTAGATACTTGCGTGAGTGAGTCCAGTGTATCAGAAAATACGATTTTGATTTTTAATGCTCTCGAGGGTCAATATGTGCTGTCAGGTACCACTATTGATCGGCGATCTGGAAAGGATTTCCGGGTAACGGCCGTTTGCATATGAACCTATCGGGTCGCACGCTTAAGGGGATTGGATTTTAAAGCTTGTAAGAATTGGTTCTTGTACAAGTGGGAGATTGATAGAAATATGCCCAAGTGAATTCTGGGGAAATCGAAAGTTCTGGCCTGAGGCCGGAAGTTCCGGGTTCTGATGCATCCGGAAGTTCTGGTTAGACCGAAAGTTCTGGGCCAGCCCAGTTTTGGTTTCTAGAGGAGCCGGAAGTTCTGATTAGACCAGAAGTTCCGGGTTGCCTTCTGGACGAACCGGAAGCTCTGGTTAGACCGGAAGTTCTGGGTCCCGACCAACAGATTATATCTGTTGGGCAACAGATTATATCTGTTGGGCTTTAATACTGATTAAAGGCCCATGAGAGGGCACTATATAAAGAGAAGTGGGGGCAAGCACGAAAGGGTTGCTGTTACTCCTGGTTTTGAACCCTAGCCGCCACCTCTCTTCTCTCCTCGATCCCAACCGTTGTGATCGATCTCTTGGATCTCTTGAGTGGTGCTAGCATGCCGGTGCGAGGTGATCATGTCCCCGGACGTGTGGATACCGTAGAGGCACTACTCTAATAGTGGTGCTCGTCTTCCTTCCGTGGAGTTCACCGGATCGTAGGATCGCGTTGTCTTCATCGCCGGATCACCGACGAACGAACGGAGCCGGGAGAAGTAGCTCGAGGACGCGCTTCATCGACTCTACTTCCGCTGCCCGAGTGCATCTCATGGTTCGAGGTAACGATCCATGATCCTATTACACGTATGGTTCCTGGGCTAACGGGGTAAATTTTTGAAATTAAGTGCTAGCGTAGCCTCCCCATAACCCAACAACCACCTGCTCCGAGAGGAATCCAACCACCTCTAGGTCGCGCAGTTTTCTACGCAACATCATAGATTTCTTCTACCCCAATGGCGGGGCCGACGAGGCTGGAGACTGCGATGGGCTCACGAAAGCCATCGACTTAAACTGGAATAGGCGGTGAGCCTTCCTGTAGTAGACCACACAGCCGTAGTGGCGATCTGGACGACGGGGAGCCAGAGGGATGAACGGAGAAGAAGAAGGAGAAAGTCGACGGTTACGAATGGTGGGGGTTCAAAATGGTAGCGTGGGTCTCAGCAATGGAGAAACCAGCTTAAGTACCTCCCCGCTCATCACGCAAGAATGTGGTGTGATTGTCGCGATTGAAGCGCTCCCTCAATCGCCGTACCCACAGTAACCGAGGCGATTTGACGGTTTCGCTCCTCTGCCTGCTAGCTAAACCCGCACGTCGCTCGGTTATGGTCAGGGTGTCTCTTCGGTCATTTTACACTGACGCGCATTAATTGTGGTTATGAAATAGCCTTTTTGGCGCACTGGACAGAGTTCGCGGCGGTTGAGATCTCCTATGCTGGTGGGCCCCATACCTAGGGGCTCGCATGCGCTCGAAGATCCCCACGCCTAGAGGCTCGCTCGCGCTCGAAGACTCTCCCGCTCGAGGGCTCACGTGCGCTCGAGGACTCTTGTGCTCAGGGGCTCACCCATCCAGAGGCATGAGCACCCAGGAGCTGATGCGCTCGAGGGTTTACAGACCCAACGAACTCCGTCCTCTCGGGCATCTAGGAAATTGAGCTGATGTGCTCGAGGGTTTACGGACCCAACAAACCCGGGAGCTGATGCGCTCGAGGGCACCCAACGAACATCGACTTATTCAAAGATTAAAGACCAACCTCCTTCGAGTTCATCACAGATTTCTTACCTTAGTCATGGCCTTTTCCCAGCAAGGTCCTGACACTAATAGAAGACGAATTCAATTAATAAAGTTTTCAAATGATTGTTTTTCTTGCAGGATGTTCTTGGACCCTCGAGCTAAATGTTCTATTTAACTCGAGACTTGGGGGCTATACCGTGTGGGTGCACCTCACACGAAAGAAGGGGATCAAAGGCTTTTTCAAAGACATCAAAGTTCAGCAAAGATATTGAAGTTTCAGATTAAAGAAGAGCTCCTCCCAGCTTGTTTCATCGAAGATTTCTTCAACCAAGCCGAGAAGAGCTTGGGGGCTGCTGTCGAGGATATAACTCCTGTGTACGCCACAGTTGGGCTTATCAGACCAGACCAAGGACAGGCCAAGACTAGCA
The DNA here is from genome assembly GCA_000418225.1 of Zizania latifolia. Classification (NCBI taxonomy): domain Eukaryota; kingdom Viridiplantae; phylum Streptophyta; class Magnoliopsida; order Poales; family Poaceae; genus Zizania; species Zizania latifolia. The sequence continues at coordinate 477,076 of KE372212.1, forward strand.
TTGATCGTCCGATATGGTCCATGAACAAGGGTTTGATTTCGATAAGGAAAGTTGAGTCCTTATTGGGTAGTTGAGCTCTAGATATAGTATCAAGAGATTTATTTATAACAGAATCCTTATAATTAGGGATTTAGCACTCGAGTTTGGTAGGTAATCTAAGTTCGACTCGGGATAGAGTTCTAGGTTGTTAGGCTCACCTCCTGAGTATATAAAGGAGGCGAGAACCCCCAGAGGCATCTCATCTATTCACATCATTTAGCCATCTAGCTCCACCATATTTTTCTTGCTTTCGACGCCTTAAGCCTCTATAGCTTAATTGCGTCATATTGTAAGATCCATCATCATATTATACACCAAAATACTGGACATATGGCTATTATCCTTTAGGATGCCTGAACCAGTATAAACACTGGCTCTTATGTTCTAGAGTCGACTATCGGGTTCGAAGGCGTTGCGCTTCCCTTACACACATCTAATCACCACCTCGGATACCCCCTTGAGTGGACTGCTCGATGATTCACCGACATCGTGTTACTTTTGACTTGTATACTCCATCCAACTACTCTTGAACCCATACTCACTCACTCTGAGTAGGTTAGTTTGGTCTTATTGCTTATCTCTTTAATACATGTATGTAAATCTAAAATTTACTACTATATTTTGGTAAGAAGAGAGTAGTACATAAGTAGTCTGGGGAGATTCACTCAAACATAAACGTAATATATTTCCTCTGTTCTCGATGATATTTTAGACATTGACATGGTGTCCAACGCAGATATTTGCATGCTATCTTTTCTAATAATATATTTATAAAAGTTATTAAGCATGCAATAACATAATTTTTTTATTACAAATCCACTAATATTATTTTCACATATCAAAACCTAATATTTTTAATCTATTTAAAATTTTAATATTTAACTATACATATTATTATTATACAATGGAGGTAAGTATATATAAAGTAAGCATGCATATAGCCCCCTAAACAAAAGGGAAAATGAACACATCACTAATAGCGAAAGGTCACCCTTTAAGACAAAATAATTGCACTCCACCTAAGGCTAGAAAATTAGCTTAAATTCATGAGATAGCTTAGGCTTGGCTCGACTCAAAGTGACTCGACTCGTCTCGTAGCTGAAATGAGCCGAGCCTGAGTTTGCCTTTTGACTCAGTACAAAACCGAGCCGAACTCGAGCTAACTCGCGAGTTACTCGTTGGCTCGTAAGCATGAGCCATATTTTAAAGTTTCAGCCTACAAGATATTTTATTTGAGTGAGACACTTAGTATTTTGACAAGTTGACAGTGTGGATTTGTAAATTTGTACTATTATTATTAATTGTGTAATATGGAATATTTATTAGGCAACCATACTTCTCATTAATTGTTCATGTTTTATTTAGTGTACACCATATTTATTATTAATTGCTCATGTTTTATTTTTTTAGTATATTACACATCAATACACCATGATTCAATTTGAATGCCTAAATTTGTATTTTATATGATGTGAACGTAGGTGGTCCAATTTTTCGATTAGAGGGATAAACTCGATTAAGGAGACGACATTAATGACTTTACTACAACTCTCCAAGGAGGTCGTGTCTTTGCGATCGATACACCAAACTTTAGAGGTTGCTCGTGATATGAATGCATAACAATCAACCCAACCATGAGGGTATTTGTTCACGCAAGAAACTAAGAACTCTTAAGAATAAGATGAACAATCAACTCAATTGTAAAATAATGATGAACATTCTAATCTAGATACACAAGATGCCGAAGATGGGGTAATGTAGAATAGGAAAATAGTGATCTAACCAATGACAGCTTTACCCAGCAAACAATGAATGCTAGACATTGATCTAAACAAAACAAAAAGAACTCTAGAATGATGTGTAGCTATTTTGACGTTGAGCCCGATCCATTGGAAAGATGACGATCTAAGCTCATGAAGTATAAGATTATCCTAATTGGATTTAATCTTGTATAAGGAAGTTATGACCGTTTGAATATAATATTGTCTTAGGAGACTAAATTGGACTCTAAAACGATATAGACTTTATCGATCTATGTTTTCTTGACAATGAGTGACGTGTTGCACTCCTTGTATGCATAGTGGTCATGATCACATCATTACAGACAACATATACCGAAAATTGCTCATGAGGTAGCTCGAGCTGGCTTGAGCCACAAGACAAGCCAAGTCAAACGTAGATTTTAGCTCGTTTCATGAACTAAGTCGAGCCACCAAATGAACTAAGCCAAACCTAGGTTTTAGCTCGTTCCATAAAGTCTAAGATTATCCGGATCGAATTTCGTATGACGAAGGTTTGACCATTTGAATATACTGTCTTAGGAGGCCAAACTCAATTCCAGAACGTTACAGACTTTCTGCCTATCTTTTCTTGGAAAATGAGCGTGTTGTACTCCATTATGTTGTATATATAGCAGTCATGATCACATCATTATAGGCATCATAAATCGAAAATGGCTAGGCTTCTGCAGCTCGTTTTAACCCAGCTTATATTATGTTCTAGTGAGTCCTCGGTCCACCTAAGTGCACTAACACGGATTAAGATTCTCAGTTCTAACGTTGAGAAGCCGACGTTAGAGAGTAGTCATGATTCTAGCCGTTTCACTAGAATTTAACGGTACGCAGGCCAAAATAGGATAGGGTTTCACGATAGCCAGAGTGGGGCGTGGCGGCAGCGGTGGTCGGGCAGGGATTCATGACGTCTGGCGGTGGAACGGTGGTCGGGCAACGTCCAAGACTCCAACGGCCAGGGTGGGGCGGTGGCGGGCAGGACGGACGGCCACAGAGGTGGCAAAGCACGTGACCTACGCATCGTAGGAGAAACCTGGTGTCAAAGTATCTCGTTCCCACTAACACACCCATACATATGACGAGTCCATTTAGTGTGTCACCAACTGGGCTTTAAACACCGAAATCCCCTTGAAATACCTGCCGTATGACGCTGGGAGCTGAGTGTCATAAACATCAAACTCTGAGCTAGCTGTCCCTCTTCCCTCCCCACTCTTGATGGACACCAACGGTACAGCCGTCAAGCTGCACTCCACCACCACACACCTCCTCGCCCACAATGACCACCACCAGCACAGAGCACAGGACCGCCTCCTCTACGTGCCGCCGCCACCGCCGCTTGTCGACCTGCCTGTGCTCCCGACACGGGCGGCCGCGCGCGGGGCGCTGCTGCTGTCTGCCAATTACGCGGCTTTGTTTGTTGGGTCGCTGTCGTCCAGCATGCTCTCCCGGTTCTACTTCGCGCACGGCGGCACCGACCGGTGGCTGGCCACGCTCGTCCAGTCCGGCGGCTTCCCGGCGCTCCTGCCTCTGCTGCTGTGCGCCCCACGGCCATTCGGTGGGTTCACGCCGCGGCTCGTGCTGTACTGCGTTCTTCTTGGCCTGGTGATGGGGCTCAACAACCTGCTCTACTCGTGCGGCACGTCGTACCTGCCGGTGTCCACTACGGCGCTGCTCCTCTCCATGCAGCTCGCGTTCACGCTGGCGCTCGCGGCCGCGCTTGTCCGCGTGCCGCTCTCCTTTTCCAACTTCAACGCCGTCGTGCTCCTCACTCTCTCGTCTCTGCTCCTCGCACTCCGGCACGGCGCGGGTGGCGCAGACTCCGTCGATGCCACCAGCCCGGACTACCTGGTCGGCGTCGCGGCTACCCTTGGCGCGGCGCTGCTCTTCGCGATCTACCTGCCGGCCGCCGAGCTCGTGTACCGGCACGGTGGGGTGACGGGCTTCCGCATGGTGGTGGAGGCGCAGGTGATTATGGAGGCGGTCGCCACGGCCGTCGGAGCAGCCGGCATGGTAGCTTCCGCCGGCGGGAACTGGCCGTGGAGCGGAGTGGAGGCCACATGGGATCTATTGCCGGTGGCCTACTACGCGGCGGTCGGCGCGGCGGTGCTGAGCTGGCAGCTGTGCTTTCTTGGCACGGCCGGCACGGTGTTCCTGACGACATCCCTGCACGGCGGCATCTGCATGACGGCACTACTCGCCGTAAACGTGGCCGGCGGCGTGATTGTGTTCGGCGACGAGTTCGGCCCCGACAAGGCCATCGCCATGCTGCTCTGCCTCTGGGCCTTCTCGTCCTACGTCTATGGGGAATACAAGAAAGGGGACAAGACCGTGCGAGATGAGGACCAAGGGGTTCTGGATCGGGTCTAAATTTTGCTTTTACATTAAAAAGAAGAGCACTTAGTCTTTTTTTTACTTTCCCGTGAATAACCATGCACATATTAATGTGAAAAAGTTGCTAGTTTTTTTGACGGTCCTCTGGCTTTTAATCTGTGAGTGCAGTTTTATTTTGCTGCCAAAATAAATCAAAATTCCCGTGCGTACGTGCAATAAATAGTGAGTCAGCATTCAGCTTAGCCAGCTCGGAAGCGGCCATCAAACATATTTAGAACATGGTAGCCCAGTGGTACCGCTCACGAGGGTCGAGGGAGCGCGGAGTAATGACTGTGAAGTACTCCGGCAAACTCCAATTCAACCAAATTGTCAAGAAAATTCACAACCTAAAAAGTCATTAGTGATATATATAAAAGCACAAGCACGCTACAATAACACAAATAAAAAATTTCTACCGTATACACAGGACATCACGCGAGATAGATATCATAGACCGTTACCACCAGACACGCGGTGCAGCGGAAGATTACGTAGGAGAAGCCGGTTCAACATGCATGCATCAGTGTAGTGGTGGAGTTTGCCAATTGACACCGCAAAGCAACAATGCCTCTACTAGTATCTATAAATCCATGTGTGGAACACTGATTGCTGATGTACTAGCACTTACGTGCGGTTAGGATTTGCCTCGGGGTGGAAACTAGGCTTTGCTCGAGGAGGCTGTCATGATTGAGTTGTATCTTCCTCAATCCTATGCCACAATATTTATAGATCTCGCTAACGGAGCCCTTGAAGACCGATGCCTATTATGAGTCTATTTGGATCCCTATACGGACTACTTAATTATATCCTCATTTGAGTTTACTCAAATCATATTTAAATAAGTTATTTCAACCCATTAAGTGTGCAATCATATAGATTCAAGTACATTTGATCATAGTCAAAAACGTCGTTTCGGTCCATCTGTCAATAGCGACCCTTAGCAGGATATATTGACAAAAAGGTGTACATAATACTCATTTTGGTTGAACTAGTAGAATATCATACTTAATATCCTTCGTCTCACGATATTGATCAAGCTCAAGACGAGATATGTGCTATACTTTTAATAGCTCAATCATTCACTTGATCTTGTAATATAATGGATTAACTCTTGATTGACTCATCAATTTGAAGGGAATTCACTGGCCACATTAAATGCAAGTTATACTACTTCGAATCATTTCCAAAGCCTCCATCAAGAATGGAACAAAGGGAACACCTCTAGAGTCTCCAAAAATGAATACAAAGGGCTCAGAGGACTCTAATAGACTTATGGTATTAGCACCCTCTAGCTCTCGAAGATCCTTCAGCATGTTGTCACATGTTGTCACGTGGACTATCCAAAAATATGTATCTTGGTTGGCTAAAGTGACAGCCGACGAGATGGGTATTAACAACACAAGACTTTTGTGTCTCCTCCTCGATCAGATCGAGTGAACCACCTAGGGTAAATAATGTATTTATAATGATCACGACTGCCCCTATAAGACCTATAAGACTTTTATGATGTAACTCATAAGGATATTATGGCCTTAGTAGCTGATAAGTGGACCTATAAATACAATCCCCACCCATAAAGATATGGACAGGTAGACAAGTAGTGACACAAAATAGAGGTATTAAGATAATAGCAGAGGAAGTTGAGAAAGAACAATAGAGGTCAGATCACTTATGATCTGATTATTCCTGACATCTTTGTAGGCTACTCTGGTAAAACTAGACTGTATTTTTAGTCAATAGAGCAATATATTCAAAGGAATATAGAATCTAGGTATGTTCAGGATGAGCTTACCAAGTCACCGACTATAGGTTGCGCAGGCTATATAAAGTAATCTTATAGTACAACACATTATAAATGAAATGATATATTGCTTTTCGAATGAAGATTGTGATTGCTATAGGAAGCAGATAGGATACCTTAACGTACATGGTAAGAGTACCTTGATTGTGATCCTATCTTCTTTTATATATAAAGAGAGGTTGGGACACCTTCAGGGGCATATGAATACAAACGTAAGAGATCATAGCTATAATCACCTTCGAGTACAAGCAATACAAATAAAGCAGGATGCAGAATATATTACTCTATCTGGAGGGGACTGAACTTGTATAAAATCCTAGACTTGTGCAACCATTAGTCTTTGCCATATGTGCACACCTCCTAAATCATTATTGCCAGTAACAAACACCAATAATTGACGCACCAGGTAGGGGCATCGCATAAAGCAATCACTTTGATGGAACTCCTCGGTGACATCTTCTCTATGCACTCTGAACCTCAATAAGCTTTCCAATTTGGAGCCCTTGATTTCAACTCTAACTAAGACGACGGCCTTGTCACGACAGCCATCAACTTTCCACCAAGTTAGAGGATTAATGTAAGTTCAAAACACACTAACCATAGCAACCAGAGAAGGGTGAATGGTTGCAGTACCCTAAATCCGACAACTAATGCAAAATCTGAAAACTAATTGAAACCAGTCTGAAAATAGCCCGACAGAACAACGGTAAAACTTGCGTAACTTTAGATCCGTAACTCAGATTGGTCGGAAATTTTAACAAAAGAAACTAGACTTCAATACAAATCAATCCCAACTAGAATCACTCAAATACGATTTCCCAATCAAAAGTTATGACCCTAGAAACTTACTACAATGTAAAATAGAGCTGATCTGATCTAAAACTAAAATCTTGATTACTCCTAAAATACAAGGAATTAACCAACAAAACTTTCCAGATCTCTTTCTTAATATCCTATCAAGGTTTTGGATGAATCAATTTAAACTAAAAAGCAAGTAAAAGTGAAATCACAGATTAAGCTAAACTATGCAAACTGAGGAACATGAAGAAGAAAGAACGTGATACCACACTTCTTGATACTTAAAGATGAATCTTTATTGTATAAGATTGTTTACAAGGTGCAATCACAGCACCCCTCACTAAAACCACGTACAAAATCCTAGATGAAAGAGCAAAGGGTTAAATCCTATTTTTTCTCTCTTGAACAATCTAACTATTTTGCTCTCCCCTCTAATCTATTTATATACCCCTCATGTGGACCATGGCTACCACCATGAGCCATGAAAATAATAACCTTCGGAGTCCTAATCCACTTAGGAATCCTTATCTCTTACTCAACCTCAAATCATAACTTCTTTTGAATTTTCTCCCTTTCTATATTCACACACATCTTGCGTACGTCATATAGAAACTGTTGGGTTACGGGGAGGCTACGCTAGCGCTTAATTTCAAAAATTTACCCCGTTAGCCCAGGAACCATGCATGTAATGGGATCATGGATCATTACCTTGAACCACGAGACGCGCTCGGGCAGCGGAAGTAGAGTCGATGAAGCGTGTCCTCGATCTGCTCCTCACAACTCCATCCGTTCGTCCACGACGAAGTCGGCGTAATCCAGCGTTCTCCAAGGAAGAAGAACAGCACCGATGTAGCAACGGTGCCTCTACGGTATCCACACGTACAGGGAGGGGATCACCTCGCGTCGGTGTGCTAGCACCACTCGCGAGATCCGGGGAGATCGATCACAACACTTGCAATCGAGGAGAGAAGAGAGGTGGCGGCTAGGGCTCTCAACCAGGAGCAATAGCAGTAATGGCAACAACTACCAGCAACCTTTTTGTGCTTGCCCCACCTCTCTTTATATAGTGCCCTATCACGGGCCTTTAATCTGTATTAAAGCCCAACAGATCTAATCTATTCGCCTGGATTGGAACTTCTGGTTCTGACCGGAACATCCAAAAATAACCTTCTGTATCGAATTTATTTTGACTCGAAACATTCGGTCTAACCAGAACTTTCGGTTCGTCCAGGTAGGACTGAAACTTCAGGTCCAACCGGAACTTTTGGCTTCTCCAGAAAATAAAAACTAGGGCTGGCCCGAAACTTCTGGTCCTACCAGAACTTCCGGATGCTCCAAAACCTGGAACTTTCGGCTACAGCCGGAACTTCTGGTTCCCCTAGAATTTTCTTGGGCATAATTCCATCAATCTTTCGCTTGCACAAGAACCAATTCTTTACAAGATTTGAATTCCATCCCCTTAAGCGTGTGACCTGATAGGTTTATATGCAAACGGCCGCAACCCCAGAAACCCTTTCTGGATCGCCGATCAATAGCGGTACCTGGCAGCACATATTAACCCCCGAAAGCATACAAAGTCAAAATCATACTTTCTGAACCTTGATATACTCACACACCAATCCCTTTACCACACGACATCAGTCAAGCTCAAGGCGAGATTCGTGTTACCCTTATTGATAGCTCGACACTTCACTCGATCAAGTAGTGGATTCAATTATGATCAACTCTTTGATCATAGTGGCATGGTCATGTACTTTCCAATCCGACTACCTCGAGGGGCCCAAAGACGTCTCTCCCGTTATGTAGGAGGGGTAAATTTCATCTTGACCGCTCACATCCCACGACATGTTTTATAATACACCCGAAAGCAACCTTTATAACTACCCTGTTACGGAATAGCGTTTGAAAGCCCCTAAGTGTGACACTACACATTCTGGAATTAATGACGATCTCAAGTCTAAGTATTCTGCAGGTACATAATTTGAGATGATAACTGATGACACATATAAAATAACAATCCTAGCAATATCTCAAAGTGGGTCTATCCAACTCCATGTTTACCAACATGAGTCCACATCACTGATTTGACATCTCTATGTCTATGATCTGTGAAACATGATCATCAATCAGACAGATGTACTAATCTATAAATCATCACTGTCCCACATGACAATCTCAGATCAGGGATCATTTAGAATAACATCATAACACAAAGAGTCTCACAAACAAGTCATCAACTTGTTGATCAATGTAAAAGATACTTATTCAAGGAACAAGATAACCAATTATCCAAATGTACATCAGCATAGATAAACTAACTTCTTCTCACATACACTCGACTCACTCACGTAAGTATCTAATACCCATAGAGCTCAAGTGCGTCTCATGCTTGGGCTGTGAGAGAGGCTTCGTCAACGGATCGGCTATGTTTAAATCCGTGTGCACCTTGTATATCTTCACATCACCTCTATCTATAATCTCACGGATCAGGTGATAGTGCCGCAGTATGTGCTTGGACTTCTGATGCGACCTAGGCTCCTTGGCTTGCGCAATGGCACCACTATTATCACAATAGAGGTTCACTGGACTAGACGCACTAGGGACAACATCCAGCTCAGAAACAAACTTTCTGATCCAAACTGCCTCCTTCGTAGCTTCCGAAGCTGCAATATACTCGGCCTCTGTTGTTGAATCTGTAACCATTTCTTGCTTAGAACTCTTCCAACTCACTGCGCCTCCATTGAGGCAGAACACAAATCTAGACTGCGATAGTGAATCGTCTTTATCGGTCTGGAAGCTGGCATCGGTGTAACCATTTACAACGAGCTCCTCCTCGCCTCCATAGACCAGGAACATATCCTAAGTTCTTCTCAAGTACTTAAGGATACTGTTTACTACTGCCTAGTAACTTTCACCCGGGTTTGACTGATATCTGCTCGTAACACTTAGAGCATAAGAAACATCTGGACGCGTACAAAGCATGGTATACATGATGGATCTGATTGCGGAGGCATACGGGATCGCACTCATCTTCTCCAGCTCATCAGGTGTCGAAGGACATTGACTCTTGTTAAGAGAAATACCATGTGATATTGGCAGGAAACCTTTCTTGGAATTCTGCATATTGAACCGTTTCAATACCTTGACAATGTACATGCTTTGGCTTAATCCAATTAACCTTCTCGATCTATCTCTATAGATCTTTATGCCCAAAATATATGCTACCTCTTCAAGATCTTTCATTGAGAAACTTTTTCTTAACGAAGACTTGACAGCATCTAACATAGGAATATGATTTCCGATCAACAATATGTCATCTACATATAAGACCAGAAACACAAGTGAGCTCCCACAAGCCTTTTTGTAAACACAAGGCTCTTCTTCGTTCTTGATGAAGCCAAACCCTTTGACTACCTCATCAAAGCGAAGATTCCAACTCCGAGAAGCCTGCTTTAGCCCATAAATGGACCTTTGCAGCTTGCAAACTTTTCTATCATTCTCTGGATCATCAATACCTTTAGACTGTGTCACGTACACATCCTCACTTAGGTTTCCATTAAGAAAAGCCGTCTTGACATCCATTTGCCATATCTCATAGTCATAAAATATGGCAATTGCTAGGATGATCCGGATAGACTTTAGCATAGCGACGGGTGAAAATATTTTATCATAATCAACACCTTGAATCTGTCTAAAACCTTTCACCACTAATCGTGCTTTATAGATATGAACATTTCCATCAACGTCTATCTTTTTCTTAAAAATTCATTTACACTCGATAGTTTTTACACCATCAGGTGGATCAACCAAGTTCTAAACTGGATTCTCTCGTATGGATTCTAACTCGGATCTTATGGCTCTAAACCATTTCTCAGAGTCTGGTCCCATCACCGCTTCTGAATAGGTCTTAGGTTCATCATTGTCCAAAAATAATATGTCGCGTTGTCTAGTGGTCAAAAACGCTAACTGCTCAGGCGCACAACTCAACCTCTCCGACCGACATGGGGCTGGTGTCTCGACAACAGGCTCTGCAACATCTTTTATGTCGAGGTCTGGTTCCGTAGGAGATGAAACACTTTCTAGTGGTTCTTGAACCTCTTCGAGTCGCACCGTGCTCCCACTAGCCCCTTTCGAGAGAAACTCTTTTTCTAGAAAGACACTATTCCGGGCGACAAACACTTTGTCTTCTTCCTAGTTATAGAAGTAATATCCTTTGGTTTCCCTAGGATACCCCACAAAGAAGCATTTATCAGATTTAGGAGTGAGTTTATCAGACGTCAAACGCTTTACATAGGCCTCACAACCCCAGATCTTTAGAAAAGATAGCCCGGGATGCTTCCCAGTCCATATCTCATATGGTATCCTCTCTACAGATTTAGATGGAACTCTATTTAGTGTGAAAGCAGCAGTTTCTAAAGCAAATCCCCAAAAAGACAATGGAAGATCAGTTTAACTCATCATCGACTGGACCATGTCCAACAAAGTTTGGTTCCTCCGCTCAGACACTCCATTCCACTGAGGTGTACCGGGTGGAGTCAGCTGTGGAACAATTTCACACTGCTTCAGATGATCATTAAACTCATGGCTCAAATATTCACCTCCACGATCCGATCGTAGAAATTTGATTGTATGATTTTGTACCTCATTCTAGAACTCCTCGAACTTTTCAAAGGATTCCGACTTATGCCTCATTAAGTAGACGTAACCATATCTACTAAAGTCGTCGGTAAAAGTGATAAAGTACTGGAATCCACCTCTGGCTGTAGAACTCATTGGTCCACATACATCAGTACGTACAATGGCCAATAGCTCGTTTGCCCTCTCACTTTGACCAGTGAAAGGCGTCTTGGTCATCTTGCCAAGTAAACAAGACTCACACGTGTCAAACGATTCAAAATCAAATGACTCCAAAAGCCCATCTCTATGGAGCTTCTGCATACGCTTCTCATTTATATGACCCAAACGATAATGCCAGATTCTTTGTATTAATGTTATAAACATGTGTATCCTCAAGATTCAGAATATATAAGCCATTCAACAATGGACAAACACCATAGAGCATACCAGTCGAAAATATCAAACAACACTTGTTCTTTATTATGAATTCAAAACCGTCTTCCTCTAAACATGACGAAGAGATAATGTTTCTGCCCAAGACGGGAATAAAATAATAATTATTTAACTCCAAAACTAATCATGAGAGTAGTGATAAAGAATAGACGCCGACGGCCAACGCAGCAACTTTTGCACCATTGCCGACGCGAACATCCAATTCACCTTTTGCGTACTTCCTAGTCCTTTTTAGCCCCTGCAACGATTTGCAAGTGTGAATCATTGATCCGGTATGAAATACCCATGAATCACTTGGACGAGTAGCAAGATAAATTTCAATAACATTTATACCTGAAGCGGAAGTCACACTTTCCTTCTTTTTCTTTTGTTCTTCTAAGTACAAATTATAATTCCTTCGCCAATGGCCAGGCTTATAGCAGTGGTGGCAAGTGTCAGATCTAGCAGAGCCTGACTTAGACTTTTCAACCGAATTAGACTTAGAGCTCGAGATCGCATCTGGAGCTTTAGCCTTTCCCTTACGCTTTCTCTTCTTACTCTCCTTTTGAACCATCATCACATGACTAGGATTTTTCTTAAGGCTTTCCTCAGCTATCTTGAGCATCCCATGCAATTCAGCCAATGTTTTCTTCATGCCATTCATATGAAAATTCATGATAAATGGCTCGAAGCTCGCATGGAGCGACTGAAGAATCACATCTGTGGCCAAATTATTATCAAGTTTAGAGCCAAGCTTCTCTAGGTTCTCAACGTAACCAATCATCTTAATCACATGAGGACTCACTGGACTGCCTTCCGCCAACCTTCACGCAAACAAGGACTTTGAGACATTATACCTCTCAGTCTGTGCTTAGTTCTCAAACATGCCCTTCAGTCCCACGATCATATCATAGGCATCCCTATCCTCATATTGCTTCTGAAGCTCAAAGGACATGCAGGCAAGCATGAGACAACTGATATCAACTGAATCAATGGTGTGCTTCTCATAAGCCAGCCTTTCAGTAATTGGTGTATCATCCGTTGGTTCATCAGGATGGGGTTCCTCTAGAACATAATCCTTCTTCTCCTGTTTGAGAACGATTTTCAAATTCCTATACCAATCTATAAAATTTGTTCTAGACAATTTCTCCCTTTCAAGGATAGATCTCAGATTAAAAATAGAAGTGTTCTTTACAGTAGGTGCCATGATCTACAATAACAATGCAAGGTTCAATACTATGCTATGTTAATCTTCTATCAAATAAAAGATATGCCACAATATGTAAAATGATCGTTTTCCCTCTAACGACACATTGTGGGATAAGATCTATATTCATCTAACTCCTAGTGAGCTTTGGCATCACTGCTAGAAGATTAGTGATATAGGTAAGCAACACTTTGCTAATCACATCTCTATGTGACTCTTGTTCGTTGGGGTAGCATCCAATGCCCGACTCCTAACTCCATGCCCCAAAGCCCAAAACCGTTTTGATAGCTTTGTTAAGCAAACCAATACTATGCATGTGGTTGTTCGACATTCACCCTAACTGGTCAAGATAAAAGACGACACCCTGTTTTGGCAGACCCACCATCGATGATAGAGAACCTTAGTAGGTGCAGCTATTGGAAAGAGCATCAATACTTAATTTTCTGAGGGAAACTATTCTAGCATGGTAACGATGCCTACCGCACACAGAACATGAAAGGATAGAATGACAGGAACATAAGTAAACATCACAGACAATCATATTAACTGTGACATAGTATGGCCCTCTCGCATGGCGATCTCCATCTCCATGGTTCCTGTCCTTCGAGTCATCATGCTTCAGGCCTCCATGAACCTGTATCAGCATATTACAACTAATAGCACTATACTAGTTACATGAGCAGAAGCATCACATGTCGACGCGTAGGTCGTACAATATTTGAATAGCCTTGGACTGTAATCAATCATACGCGCAGGCCATGTTATTACAAGCGAGTATCATATACTTTGTAAGGCCATATCAGTCACAATATTCCCTGCAAAAATGAGTTAGATGGAATCTAGACGTGACTGAACTAGACCCGGAAGTTCTGGCCAATAGGCCCGGAATTTCTGGTCGAAGGGCCCGGAACTTCCGACTCAGGGCCGAAACTTCCGAAATCAACCTTCTGACTCGAATTTATTTTTGGCCCGGAAGTTCCGACTCACACCCGAAACTTCCAAAAATAACCTTATATACGGAATTTATTTCTATCCGGAACTTCCAGTCCAACCGGAACTTCTGGACCCAAAACTTCTGAGTCAATCCCGGAACTTCCGAAAATAATATTCTGTATCAAAAATTATTTCGGCCCGGAACTTCTTGTCCAACCGAAACTTCCAGAAATTCGACGACAAAAATAATAGATCCAATCTATTTCCATCACATATCACCATATGTGATCGATCCAGATCGAACACTACGCACGTAGGCTTTGATACCACTGTTGGGTTATGAGAAGGCTACGCTAGCGCTTAATTTCAAAAATTTACCCCGTTAGCCCAGGAACCATGCGTGTAATGGGATCATGGATCGTTACCTTAAACCATGAGACACGCTTGGGTAGCGAAAGTAGAGTCAATGAAGCGCGTCCTCGATCTGCTCCTCATAGCTCTGTCCGTTCATCGGTGGCGAAGTCGGCGTAATCCAGCGTTCTCTAAGGAAGAAGAACAGCACCGATGCAGCAACGGTGCCTCTACGTTATCCACACTTATAGGGACGGGATCACCTCACGCCGGTGTGCTAGCACCACTCGTGAGATCCAGGGAAATCGATCACAACACTTGCAATCGAGGAGAGAAGAGAGGTGGCGACTAGGGCTCTCAACCAGGAGCAATAGTATTAATGGCAACAACTACCAGCAACCTTTTTGTGCTTGCCCCACCTCTCTTTATATAGTGCCCTGTCACGGGCCTTTAATCTGTATTAAAGCCCAACAGATCTAATCTGTTCGCCTGGACCAGAACTTCCGGTTCTGACCAAAACTTCCAAAAATAATCTTCTGTATCGAATTTATTTCGACCCGGAACTTTTGGTCTAACCGGAACTTCCGGTTCGTCCAGGTAGGCCCAGAACTTCCGGTCCAACCAGAACTTCCGGCTTCTCTAGAAAACCGAAACTGGGGCTGGCCTAGAACTTCTGGTCCTACCAGAACTTCTGGTCCTACCAGAACTTCCGGCTACAGCCAGAACTTCCGGCTATAGCCAGAACTTTCGGTTTCCCCAGAATTTTCTTGGGCACAATTCCATCAGAAACATCATCTTCACATGCAGCATTATCTAGCCCGAGAGTCCCGCATAACTTTCTTAATTATTCTGAACCTCAGCTCCTCCCCAAGCCTAGTTCCAATCCTATCATCAACCACGATTAGTCCTCAAGCAACGCCTGCACATGAACAAATCAAGAAACCCTTTTTTCCGATTACAAGTTCTTTTCAGCTTGACTCAATCAATCATAAACATGGTGCATTTATTGAATATATATTTTAAAGAATATGATCCAACTCGAACATGAAAAATTTGAGTGATCCAAAAACCTGAATGCTGAATTTTTAGTGATGAATTCTAAGTGATGAATTCTAAGTGCTGAGTGCTGAGTGCCAGAGTGCTGATTCTCGAGTGTTGAGACCCGAGTGCTGACTCCCGAATGCAGAGTCCTGACCACCTGACAAGAGTGCCTGCTCGACCACCTGAGCAGAGTGCCTGACCACCCGAACCAAGCCACTTTGCCATCAAACACCAAATAACCAAACAACGCCCATATCAACATCAAACCAATTTATTCATCATATATCAATGATTATACACATGATTTTACAATTAATTTCAGAACCTTACAATTTACAACTAACCCTGCGAGAGATCATGCCCTCTCTAGGAACTGGATCAGATCTAGAGCAACGATCAAGATCAACTGAAACCAACTCGGGCATGGTGGCCATGGTCGATTTTCTCCTCTCAATCTTGTAGGATTTCGATGACAAAACTAGTTAGGCAGTAGCACTAGCAACTCCTCTCTATCCCAAGAAATTATAGTGAATGGGGACATCGTCGATAGAGATGGCGAGGTACAACGCTGACCAGTTGAAGAGAGCCAACAAGCAGAGCCGACTAGCAGAATAAAACAACCACTCGGTCGAAGCTAACAAGCAATACCTTTGCCACCAGGGACACATAATATAGGAGGACATCTTGTGTACGAGTATGGGAGACCACTCGGTCTTCATCACTCCTTAGCAAAACATGGCCATAGTTGTTGCCCTTTTGGACATTCTGTCACCACTACTAATGAAGACATCTCTTCCTTAGATACACACATACAAACCCCTTATGTTCAACAAGATGAGCCAAGGGTGCAAGGACCAATGACTCACACATGTGCTTGTCAACTTAACCATCTAGTGAATGTGTTTCTAAGTTTGTATAGAAATATTTCTAATGGTATGCTATTAAATCCTTTTGATGATTATAATGTCATTAGAAATCTTGGAGAAGACCATGGAAGTGGAGTCAACAAGTGTGAGCAAATTCCAATTCACGAATCCGATTCAGTTTTAGATTAGAAGACATCACTAAATCAAGTGGCTATAACTTTTGATCCAGAAAATGTCTTGGAGACCATGAGTACTTGATGGAATGCTTATGACGTTTATTTTTAGAAAGTTTTGGTCCCACATCAAAATTCCACATTAGCTAGCTGCAATCTTCAAAACAAACCACATATCTTATACAATCCAAATATGTTTTATACCTTGGGCCTTGTAATAGTGTTGTGGTTTGAGCCCATAAGGAGTGTGCCCCTCTAGAGTCATACTTACCCCAACCTTAGGACGCCCCAACTCTTATATTTATAGTAGCCACCACCATTTATAGAAGGGTTTTTCTTAGATTAATCTGCCACATGCAGTTTCACCGTTAGATCAGTTTGTGTAACCCCAAACTTCGTGTGCTAAACAATTCATCCACAATTTAGATTGTGTTCTTCCTTGTTCTTACTAATTTCTTAAATTGTTTGTAGGAGCAATAACTTTCATGGTAAGGTCAACTATGTGAGAGTATGGTTGATAACGACGAGACGTGCACATGTAGCGATTGCGAGTTGATGATCCACTATTCAGAAGCCTCAAAACGTCAATATCCACATGTCAAGAAATTGAACTTATCATAAGATTGGACACCTATTTGCATCAAATGGTATCAAAGTAGAGGTTGCTCGTTAGGTACCATCTATTTCATTCCATTTAATTCTTGTTTCATTTATCTAGAGTATGAAAAAACCAAGAAAAATATATTGAGTTCATTGCAGTTTTCCATCTACCGAGCCCTTTTGTATCTTTGCAATTTTAAACTCAATCTGTCTTATTGAGTTTGTGTCCTAGGTCAAGTCTAGTCACTAGTTTAGAGTCGTGTTCATGGGGTTTAGTTTGAGCATTTGCTTTATGCAAGAGCATACCTTGAGAGATCGAGTTCTACTTAGTTTCACTTTGCAACCACCTAATAACCCGCTTTGCAAGCCTTTTTAGATAGGTTGCAACAGGCTTATTGATACCGTTTCGGTACCGGCCGGAATGGCCAGTACGTACCGTACCAGTGCTTAAACCGGTACACAAGAAGTGCTGTTCCATTCTGGTTTAAATACCGGTCCATTCCGGTCATTCCGGTCCATTCCGGTCATTCCGGCCGGAATTTGCTATACCGGCCATTCCGGTACCGGCCCAAAATATAATTTTAATTTTTGATTTCTAAAAAATATAAGAGGCAAGCTAGAAAGCAAACAATATAAATGTTCAATGTTTCAATTTTGTAATATTGATTCTTGATTTCTGAAAAATATGTAATGTAAAATCAAATATTCAACTTTATTTGATATATTTATATGGTATTTAAAGTCTTAAACTAATCTACGTATTATGTTGCATGTAAGTCATAAACTATATTTGAGATATGAAGTTATGAGCTTATTTATATATATGTCATATTTAATTCTGTTAGTTAGTTTGTTAAATAAAATATTATATAAAATAAATTTATATTATTTTATTAAAACTCCGGAACAGTACACCGGTATTGACCGGTACCGGAACATTCCATTCCTAGAGCCAAACCGGAATGGGCTCCAGAATGGTATTGACAAGCTTGGGTTGCAAACCACCTTGTGTCAATCACCCTGCATCATTAGCCTCCTTGATAGCCTCGCTTGATCTATTTGCAATTTTTTGTCTAACCAAGAAAGCTAGGTTAGCTATATCTCGCATGGCTGCTTGTGAGAGGGGCCAGTGTGATGCCGCCTCAACCGATGGCCCATGTCACAGGTTGGGCACGCTGGCGGAGGTGGTGGTCCTATGGTCATTCACCATCGTGCTCACAGTGATGACGATGTTCTGGATGGGCGGCGACTGCTATGGCCTATGGCGGCGCTCTACTTACTGTGTTGTCTCCGCATGTTTCGTTGTTCTTCTCATTGCTTGATTGAATAGGACAACTTTTGTGTACAATAGAACTGAAATTTACGAGCATCGCGTGTTCTATTTGAATGGGAGGGAGTCTGATTTGTACATTGTTTCTCTACAACATTTAGTTGGTACTTTGTCTGTGTATGTGAAACCAGTGGACAACAAAAAACATCCACTAGTACAACCACAACATCTTTACATATGCCGGTTCATCTAAACTAGCACAAAAAAAGATATATATGTGTGTGTATCGATTCTATTGAAAAACTGACACCAATACTGTAGATATCGGTTTTTATTTTTTAAAATAAAATCAGTAAATGTAAGAATCTCAAATGTACCAAAACTAGTACATATAACTTTTTTAATTTTTCAAACGATGTCGGATAGAGATAGGTTCTATATGAAAATTGTAGAGCTCGACGAGATCTACAGCTTTTCGGTTGACAACTTTCTCATTTGAAGTTATTTAGATTGTAAAATATACATTATATATTTCAGGAAAGTGAAGTTAAAAGAATAGTTTATGATGGTAAGGAGACAACATGTGGAGGCAAAGTAATGGACTCAAATCGTAGCAACCTCATGCATGCGAAAAAATTGCATAACTTGCATGTGACTTTGTGGCTTTGCGACTGCGATCATGTCTAGATGCCTCTGATACAAATAATATTTGACTATTTATACTGTTTTTGGATTGTCATTTACAAAAACCGATATATAAGTGCAATTTAGAATCGGCATTGATTAGGGTTTTTGTGCCAGTAATCCTATTCGTGTTCTTATCCCTGGGCAAGAGAACGGATTGAAACAATACATTGATCAATCCGGCTTCAGTGGACTTTTGTTTGGCTTAATTAGGAAAGGTAATTGTCAGTAGTGCTGGATCATTTTCATAATTCCTAGACCTGAGTTAGTCAGTCAATGTTATAGTAAGCTTTTGAGTTTCAATTTGAGTCGATGGTCTATACTAGTAACAGTGATTACCAAAAGGGCCGGATTGTTTTAGGTATTTTAATATGTTGGACATGGTTAGTTACATAACAGTTGTAACTAATTAGTTAATGGACACTGTTAATGGAAGCATCTAGACATGGTCGCATACAAGCATTTTATAGAAGCATATAGTTAGTTACATAACAGTGCATCATGCCATTCTTTGTTTCATGTTGCCATAGTGAACTACAACACATTTGAAGCTAACATGTGGAAGAAATATTATGTGGTAAGTTTGGTAAGCATAATTAAGAAAACAAGAGGATCCATGACCAGAAATGTTTTGCTCGATGCTTAGTTGAAAGAACAAACAAGCAGTTGCTAGCTAGAAATATAAACTATCTGTAACTGATTTTGAGCTATGTACATCTTCAATGAATCGGTATCCCCACTTCAATATATGCTACATTGACTAATTAATGCACTCTCCACAGAAGAATTAGACGGATAGTGGTATCTTTCATACTCGTAAATGTACAGCTAAGTCTTCATGCTTCTCTTGTCTTTGAACGTGTTGAACCTCAATTTCACAAGAAACTGAACTCGTGGGGAATGGAGCAGCAACATTAACTTTTCTGAAAGCCAAGTAGATGAGAGCAGCAATATAGGCCGCCATGAAAGGGAAAACAAGGGTGCTAATTATTGCATTAACAGCCCTTGGAAGGTCACTATGAACAAGCCAGTTGACAAAGCTAGTACAGAAGAAATAAATATTGATTGCAATAATCACCAAGAACAAGATCCACGAGACTCGGATGATCTACACAACAAAGGGTAAAATCCCCATGAGTTAAGAAGAATGAGTTGGATTTGATAACAGGTATGCCATTCTAAGAAACAGCTGTACTGAAGAACAAAAGCAATGATATTGTCAGGGGGTAAATGTTCTTCTGCACAAAATTCATGTTTTGTGGAAAATGATTACCAATTATCTATTATATGCAACTACTGCTTCAAATATCCTAAATTCATTATACATAAAAATAAACTAGCCCTTTCCCCACTTGAAAACTTTTGTCTAAAAGCATGGATATGGAATATGGAGTAATAACACAAGCAAGACAACTAAAACAACTACCTTGAAATTACTCACTCTAGAACTTGAACCATATGTTTGTATCCTAATGTTAATATTGTAGGGCCATTTTCTGAGACCGTCAAATTGAATGTTCTTACATGTACCCATGGCCTATATTTCTAATTGATGTTCCAGTTATGCTTTATCAGATCTTATAATGTGACATACACGTAAAATTAATTGACATAGACTTGAGTCCACGCAGGTCTACTACACATGGATAGAAATGTAGTTCTTAGGTTCTAATCATGACAAATAATTGACCCAAAATTACTGCCTTTGGACCTTACCCACATCTACTTCGCCCATGGTGTTAAGAGGGAAATACAACTATGTTAGATAGAAAATACATTCTCCTTCATTTTTATAGAATAGGGAGGCAATAATTAAATTAAATAAAAGTGCATTTTTTACACACTGCCCAGACTTTAAATTTACTAAACTCAAAAAAAATCTTCTGTTTTTCTCCACTCAACGGACGAATATATGTAAATAACACCTCTGACTATATTTCACAGTGGTTTTAATTAGTTCATAAGGCACGGTCTTCACTTAAGTCAACTTATCAATTGGCATCCGCAACAAGGAAATTTGTCTCATTTGAGTTCACTTTAGAGGAAAACCACCACAATGTAAACGAAACAGACATGGGATAGGTCGGGGTATTATTTTTCTGGATATGGAAGTAGGGGAAGTTAAAAAAACACCTGGCTTTTGAGCTGAGGGTGATTCATTGCACTGGCCAGAGTTGGAGGGACCCTAGCTGCCATTTTGTCTTCGAAAACACGACTGGAATTTAAAGACCCTAAAAGTTATGAAGTTAGCAGACTACCCTTTATCACTTATATTCTTCATTAATATTATATTCTTCATTAATAGTGAGGAAAACATTTTAATAACCTTAGAATTTGTCACTAACTAGCACAGTGCCCATGTGTTGCAATGTGTCGATGAAATATATGATGAGTAATAGAAAAGAGGTTGCCTACCTACCGTAGTTAAGATGGTACGTTTAGATTTATATAGGTTTAAGCCCCTGCAAAGAGAGTAGTATCCTATGTCATGTTCTTATGCCAATATGATATAGCTGATGAGATTTATGTCTCGAGCAGACTAATGAAGCAGATTAGAAGGCTTGTTTGCTTGGTCCAATCTGAGATTCGAGATGTGATGCCTTAGAGGCTCCCTGACTTTACCTTATACATACGAGAGTTAATGTTATATTGACCGAGTCGGTTAAGACATCCTAGATAATAAGATAATTTTATCCCTTACCGAATCTTTAAACTACTACCTTGTAGAATACCTTAGGGATAAGACCAACACCTAGATACACTACCTTTTCTTTTCTATTCCTTCAGTAATGTTTTCTGAATATTATTATGATCTTCTTTAATTATAGTAACATCTCCATATAATAAGGTCATTCAGCTGATTCATGTGGTTTTGTGAAACATTATTCCCATGATTTTCAGAATCATGATCTTGAATGATATATTGTAGATGCCCTGATAAGATTGTATTGTACAATTAATTGGTAGAACGTAGGATGCTACATACTTATAGCATACATTATTTTTTCAATCTACCACGTCTTTCAAAAGCGATGATGCTATTATGCTAAGTGGTTTTACTTATTTATCTTAGACTATGTGCACTCAACTTTTTAGGAACATTAACTACTAATATGCACAAGAATATTTAGATGCTTCATCAAAAAGATTTTCACATCATTATGTTTACCATAAATTTTCTAGCATATAATTACACGAGCAATATGGAAGGTCAGTAATGGATTGTGTTCGTTTCCAAAATGATTAGCAAAACCAGGGAGACGAGAGAGAGAGTATCATAGACAAATTGAATAGTAAAACTCGTGTAAGTAAGCTTACAGATGTTGAGTTCTTGTATGGTCCTATATTTGTGGAGCTGCTACTGAATTTGATGAGAGGAATTAGAGCAAATGGCAGCACAAAGGATAGTATGATCTGCACCATGACGAATTTACCTTACAAAACTTTCCCACAATTATTACACTTGTTTACTCTACGGTTTTGAAGTTACTACCAGTAAAACATAATATTCCTAATTATTTGTTGGTGAGAAGAGAGTAACAAGAGAGGTTACCCCAGCTATGTTGATAAGTCGATGTACTCGTAAAGCACCACCAATGCTGCAAATTATCAAACTAGGTACCAAGGTGAAACAAGGAGCAAGAAGATATATGATGCACTTTCTCATTCCGGAGAAGCCCTGTAACAAATACATTTAGCAAGGAACCTAATAAACATTTTACACAAAACTTACATTTAAAATTCAATAGACATGCAAGTGCCTGAGCAATATTATTTGTTCATGTCAAGATGATATATCAGCAAAAGGTGTGCAAGTATCTGCTAAAGTTATTCCTAAAGCCATTTTCTATTCTAGTATAAGTATGTATAGTACAGTGTACAGGGGATGAATAATTTGCCTCACTGCTTTTCCTTATTTATTAACTTGTTAACATCCAACTCTGATGGATATGTTCTTCTAAGAAAATGATCAAATGATGATAACCATGCTGCCCATTTCATCCAATCCTACAAAAAATTTCAGCTGTGCACAGTAAAAACTTGATTTTAAGTAGTTTTGTGACACATGTTATACAATTGTTTATGCTTTATAACTGGGAGAACACATAAAGTTTTCGCTTTACTGCATGATAGGTTGACATCATCTGCAGTTTTTTTCTTCCAAACTTATATACCTGCATAATGTATTGGCCAGAATAACTTGTAGCCACCGCGCAGCTTTGTCCAGAAGCTAATAATGCCAAACCATACACAGTTGAACTTGATTTTCCCATAATACTCTGCATCATAAACAATAAAGTACATATCAAATACAGAAATACTAGTAAATGATGAATCGCTAGTGAAATGATATTCTTTACTAGTGCAGATTTTCGTTTATATAATTCTGTGGTCTGTTGCTTTCAGGTTGCTTCTTTTTTGTGATAAAACATGTATATAGTATTGTTTTTAAATAATTTGTTGGCTACTTGGATCAACAGTACCAAAAACTGTCTGAACATGGTTATACTTTTCAAATGTAAGGTAAATGTCATCCTAAATATACTTGTTAAGTACTAACCTTGAGTAGCACAGAGGTTGAACTCAATGTAAGACTACTGCACGTGTTTGTGTCTGCAACTGAAAGGTTATCAGCACATATAGTACCAGGTATTGATACAATGGCAACATTTACAAGTAGGGCAATGAACAGAGCTAATGCATTCTCAAGCAAGAAGAATGTAGAAGCATCCTGCAAGAAAATTAACTCAAATTATGGCTGGACAAAATTATGTAATAAGGCAATCAGTTTGAACATAAAAAATGAAAAATACAGAGCTAGACACGTACAGAAATACAAATCTGGTTTTGAGGATTGTCCAAACTATCTAGACTTATTACAAATCCCAAGTTATTGTATAATGTTTATTCTCATTATAAATAGTTTTTTGTGCTGCATATGTTTCTTTTTCTAGAAGGATTTCAATTCCACAACAAAAACTTTCAAACAAATAAATCTCTTTGTCAACATATTTTGTAAAAGGATGCATAAAATTTATGTTGAAATCTGTTTTGTTTCATATGAAAATGAATGATCCAGATATACTGCTATAGGTTTATAATCACTTTGGCACAAGACTTAAGAAAATCACCTTGTACAGGACATACAAAATCATCATGGTACAAAGGCATTGCAAATGGATTATTGTAGAAGAATATTTCATTTTAGAGAAAAAGTAAACAAGTAATTATATCTAGAGTTTAAAAACTGAAATTAATTATAATATCAATATATAATGTTTACCTTGCGTCCTTTTGGTGTGTATGGCATTTTTCTGGTTAGAACCAAAGAAGAATGTAGGAAGAGATTGTGCCTAATCTTGTAAAAGGATAAAGCAAGTTAGTGAAATATTCCTTTTACTTTATATTTAACAGGCTAACCAGGATCATACCATTTAAAGGGTGTAAAAGAACTTTCGAAAGATTTTATTGTCTGTTAAATATATAACTTTGTTAATTGGTGTAACACAAGAATTAACAGAGTATCTAATCGGAAACAAATAAAAATAATGATGTGCAAAAAATACTAATGGAAATTACAAAATTAAATTCATCTGATTTTTCATAGACCAAAAATGTAGTGTCAGGTACTTAACAAAAAACAAAATCTTTTAGAAAAGTATACTTTTGTAAATTACTGTAACTATATATAGCTACAAATAGAGGTAAAACATTCAAATCACATAGAAGGGATCAATAATCCTCATTGTCATTAATCTCAACCATGCCATAGAAAAGATGTTGACAATTTTACTCTTGGGCTTTGTTTACCAGGATTATCATTTTGTTCACTTAATTTACGAACAAAAGTGGATACCAAGATTCAAATCATGGCTAAAGAAATGATTAAAATCATAGTCCTAAGGAAGTGACTAAAATCATAGGATGTAGGATTGATACTTACGGAACAACAAGAGAACCAAACATTGCAACTGTATCTGAGGTAGAATAATCCCCTTTTGGCCTTGGGATAAATAGCCCCTTAATTACATCACCAACAGGGGGGTTGACTTTGCTGAGCTCTATAAAGAAGCAAGTAGCCATCACGAGCATAAGAACTGCTATAGTGAACTCCATTTTCCGAGCCTTCAAAGTAAAAGGATGGCATGAAATTCAATCTGCTGTCTAATATAATATTAAGCATTTGTTTCACCTTTGACATTATAAGAAGGTCGAAATAATCTCTAAAAACACGAAATTATAATTACTTGTAAATAGTTACTGAAGGTAATATGAAATCTCTATCAGATAGTAGAATGGATGAGAATTTTGAGAAAGAGTAAAAAGGCATTCTGAGGCTACTAATTGTTTATATACCACTAGTGAATGCCTGCTTCTTACATATGACTGATTTTTGGGACTTCTTGTGTATTCCACTCTTCCATCATGCCATATTTTGCCTATGCCACTGAGGTATTGTCCTATTCATGCAAAATGAAGAGATTTGATAATTTGTCACTGCCAAGAAGTGGCTTCACATTCGAACCCGGGCATCGCATGGTCGCGGTCGCCTCTTCTCCAGTAAATGTGGTGGGGCAGTCTCCCCCTCCATCGAGAAAAAAAAGAAGTGGCTTCACTTTTTTACTATCTTAGCTCACATGTTATTGATTTAAATGGTCTTATATATCAAATTTTTTGAAGTGACGTCATAATCAAAGGGGTCATGTTGGGAGTGGCAAATTATCAAGGCAGAAAAAATGTAGAGAGTGACCAACAATTGTGCAGGCTGACGGTAGTGGTGGATAGGAAATGTTGCTTCATACAAGAGTGGCGTAAACAAGAAATAAAAAAAACAGTGCTGTATTTGTGACAAGTGGACATTCACCAGTAGCATAGACAAAAAATTTTGCTTTCATTTTCTTAAAAAGCATGTTTCTTGTGAACTCCGTCTTGCCTTGCAATGTGTTATTGCTGAGTTTCTTAATAGTGTTTTATAAGGAGAGGAAAATTCTTACCCCATAACCCTGTAACCCGAGAAACAGGACAGTGCATGCTCCACAGGCTAGAACACCTGCCCAGAAAGGGATGTGCAGTAGCATGTTGTAGGCTAAAGCAGTTCCTAAAACTGCACAAAAACCACAAAAAGAACCATCAGTCTTGAAGCATCCAAATACAGAAGTTAAAAAAATACAAACTTCAGTAAGGGCTAGTTAAAAAGTGTCATGTGAAATTTTATCTTCTATGCTTATGTAAAGAAATAAATTTTTAAAAACTCCAATTGAAGCTAGATAAATTATCTGGCACACAAAAGAGTATTTGCTTCAAACTTGATTAAGAAATAAAGCTAGATAAACACCCGGGCACCCCACATATGCACACATAATCTGTGTTTCTTTCTTCAACAACGCCCAAAGCATTCAAGTTCTGAATAAAAAAGGTTAACCTTCTTTTATGGATTTTTCCAAGGTTTATATGTATTATAATACAATTAAAATTGAATGTGTGGGAATGAAGCCATTATCACTACACTGGGTTAAGATGGCCCATTCCACATCATCAGAGCACATGCAAACCAATGGACAATAAATAAATATTCTATCCATGATGATAATGTCTGGAAGTAATGATAATAATATTTTCACCATTTATGCAGTGCTGAAAATTAATCAAAACAAAGACAAAAAAACACTAGATTAAATACATACCTCCTGGTATAGTGGCAGCAATCACACCTAGCTCTGCAAGTAACCATAGGCAGTATTTGACGTACTTTGGATATTCACCCATGCACAACTCAGCGAGATGCCTTCCTAAAGTAGTATATTCATACGGTAAGTTTCATATGAAACATATAATTTTATCACCAGCCTGATAACAAGTAGTTTCACCTGTAATGATGCCCAAATTTGCTGCCAAGGATTGTACAATCAACACGAAGATGAAGCCAAACAGGACAACCCACAACAACTGAAATATTTTAGTGATAAATAAAGCAGCAGTGAGATTGTGGAAACATTTCACAATCAACTGACAGAAAATGTAGAACATAATATTCAACAGAGATTCTAAGAGATTTATACCGAGTATCTGTGGCTGGATCCAGCTAACAAATCAGCTTGCACTGTTCCAGATTTCAAGGGGAGCAGTTAATATGTCAATAATAGAAAGACAAAAAATATCAAGTATCAATCATTTTTTCCGAATACGCAGGAGAACTGTGTAGTAATATATTAAGAAGTTAAAAAATATATAGATCAAATATGAAACATGGCCAGGATGCATTTTGGTAGTATCCATTCATGATTCATGTTCCTTGGTCCTATAATTGAATTTACCAAACCCTCTAATGGCTTTCAAATGTCCATTCTCACCATTGGATAAGGAGGATGAATGGACACAAACTGGTGAGGCATAGATAAGCATTGTTCAAATCCAAGAATGGGTGGAGAAAATGGGGCTTACAGTTACTAGGATCAAGGTAGGCGATGGAAATAAGAAATCCTGGTCCAACATGTGCAAGAAATCTCTTCCATGTGGGCCCCTGCTCACAGATACAGGTTAGTGTCCATGACAGCATGCACAATGAACAACCAAAAAAGATGAAACTGCTTATCTGAGCATTTAAACAAATAGACCAAACTGTTCCCCTCATTATTAAAGTACAAAATTAAAATGCTTCTTTGTCATTATTAAGACCTGACACAGTTTGAATTTCCCTACTGGCTTATTCTTTAAAAGCATTCCTGATGGCTTATTATTTGCAAAGTGATGTATGCATGATTAAATAGTTCAACAACAATAACAAAGCCTTTAATCCCAAACAAGTTGAGGTAGGCTAGAATTGAAACTGAATAGGAACCATTAATCAAGGTTGAGGCACATAAATAGCTCCACATGGCAAATTTTGATGAGTTACCCGACACAACGTAGCAATTAACTTTTTCTTATTGAATTTTGACATAATTATGGAAGTGACTGTCATGGATGACATCAAGTATCAGTAGTTTAAAATTTCCTCGCATCAGCCAATGTTTCTGTCAACAGAATTATTCAGATTTTTTTATAATTTTTCACATTTAAATTTGAATTTTTGGTTGGTGACAAGAAAAGGGCAGACAAATGGGGTTTTCCAACTTCTATGCCTGGACCAAAGCTCTTGTAGCCTTGCACATAATTTTAACACTATATTTAAAATTAGCAAAACCGATGATCTCAAGTTTAGAAATATAGCATCAAATGGTGTTAAAGCATATGTAGAACTTTACGGTATATTTTTATAGTCACAATCTCCGAATGTCATACAACTAATTAGTCAGGTACGCTTTCAATACTACATTTAAGAATTACTTATACTAGGTCACACAAATCTTGAAACCCAACCAGAAGCCCGATTTCCATTGTTTAAGCGGGGCTGAAAGTCAACTAAAATCGACTTTGTAATCCAAATGACACATAACTACAGGTTATAATCTCAACTCAAGAAACAGGCAAGTAGGTTAAATTGCCATGATTGTTCCTAAATTGGAACCCAAGGGCAAGAGAAAAATGACTAGCATGTCATGAACTAAATTCATGATGGAATAAACACAGCCCCGGAGGATAACCAAGCAGTGTTGGCTTCCAAGGATGAGGGGGACCTTAGACAGGGGCGATGAATATAGGGAAGAGATTAAAATAATTATTAATTTCTTAATGAAATAGAGTTATATCTTTTTTTTAAAGAAGGAAATAGAGTTATAATCTATCTTTATATAGATGGCATGACTTGGCTTTCAAGAAGTTAATCTCTAAAATCTAGAAAATAGATGATTCAATATAAACTAACAAATCTTAAATTGGTGCTACAGTAATGCTCACTAGGTTGTGGGCCTTGGCCTCGTGGTCCAATGCCCATGACATTGTTGGTGTTGGTTGCTAGTCACTATTGGCAGAAAAGTAGAAAACCTCATTGCTAACTACAAGTTATAATATTGTAAATTTGTAACCAGTAGGAAATCAGAGTAACCATAGGAAGGATGGCGTAACAATTAATCCTAACAAAACAGGTCTATCCTTTTGTAACCAGACGAAGAAATCATATGGTCTGTGGTCGTCCAAGTCCGAGACATCACACCCCCAACAGATTCTTTTTTGAAGGAGTTCCCAACATATTCTCCATATTTTCAGAAACGTTGTTTAGTGTTTTTCCCTACTCTCACAATACCAAAAGATTCGGGTAATTTCGTAGAGCAGAGGACAGAAAGATTATCAATCAAAACATATATTTTTCCGGAAATCTGAAAGCTAATATAGCTCTCCTTTCAAAAAAAAAAAGCAGCTAATAGCTCTGAACTTTTCGATCAACAATGAAGGGTGGGGTGCTTCCCACGTGTGCAAGCAGAAGATATGGAGAAACCGAAGAACAAAGGGAGGAATTGAAGAAGAAAGGGAAACTGACCTGGACGCAGTCGTCCAGATCGCCGTGTTGCCCTTGTCCCGACGAGGAAGCCCCCGCTGCCGCGGCGACCTCGACTTCTATCTCGTGTCCGCCGACGACCGCGACCCTCCCGCTCCCCCTCCCGTGCTGCTGCTGCTGCTGCTGCTGCTGCTCCCTCCCGTCCTCCATTGATCTCCCTGCGAGTGGCGCAGGTGGTGGTTGACCACAGACGTGAAGCTGGCTCTCCTTCTCGGGGCCAGGGCGGCCTGTACCACCACCACCCAATCGGAGCTGCAACCGCAGTACGGGTCAACTACTCTCTGAGTTATCTTATCGATATGTACGCCCTGTGTACGACGGGGGTTGTAATAAAATGGTACGGATTCGCGATCGAGATGCGAATGCGATGCGACGCAAGCGTCGAGGACGAAAGTCGTCGCCCGGGGGGCACGAACAGCACTCACCTAACCCATTGTTTAATGCCGGCGATGGCGCCTCTCGCTTCGGGCGGACGTACAGCAGCAGCTCGCGTACGGCATGGCGCGGGGCCTACCGCTGGTCTCCATTCAATTGGCGGTACGGAGAGGGCGGGTTGATGAGAGCGACGCCGTTGACTGGCTCGCGGCGTTCACAGACCTGGTCGCGACGCCATCCATGGTGTCATGGTGATGGTGGCAGCCTAACTCCAGGGCTGTCTCGCGCGCGTGTGCTATCATCGGCAGGTGTGCAGTGCGCGTCTCTCCACAGCGGCGGCAGCCGGCCGCCCGGCCGGGCGTGCGTACTGTACGCGGCACTACGGCAGCGGTCCTGATCAGTACGGGCTGATGCAAGTGTGGATGGGGTCGTTGGGATCGCGATAACCATTTTGCCGTCTTGGCGACAAAATGTAAAGGCCAAGATTCAACCCAAATGCCGTCGATAACTTCCTTCATCTTTTATAGATTTTTTTATGTGGTGTGAATGTGCCTGCGTACGAGCGTTGTGGGGCTTGGTACCCCCACATCTCTCTCACATCTCTTCAGAGTTGTTTCTGAGCCAAGGCGAGTATATGTCCAACACCAAAAAAGTAGTTAAATTAATCCTTGCTGTAATAAAATTAGCAGCGCAACAATAGAGTATTTATATGCTTAGGAGAATAATAACTCAAAGTCTCAAAGTTTTATATAGCTGTAGGCCTTCAAATGGATAATAGTCATATGTCTTATGTTTTGAGTATTTTTGCTGTTTCTTTTTGAAAATATTACTTCTCAGCCTTCGATCCTCTATACTGTCCCAAATGGATCGATATTTATAGGTAAAATATTAATGAAAAATATGAGAGTATCTCTTACATATAACTGACTATGCCGATATTATTCTTAAAGCTACATAGAAGCTATAGAGTAATACATTGTATAAATACACAAGTACTCATTACATGCACAAAAAATCCATGGTCAGCTACTTTTCCAACATACGAGATTACTTGTATTAACTTTCCATCTTGTTGAAGGGGACGGAGGCCATTGGATTAGCCCTCGAATCAAGGTGGTATTGGCTCAAGACCTCCAATGCTCAGAGGGTAGGCTTCAGTGTCTGATCGAAGCCTTCATGGCTTGACGTGAAGTGTACTCGAAGATGCTTTGTGTGGAGGGTAGCTTTGCAATCTATGGGACCCCTCCATATTCTTTATTACTATCGGGATGTGTGGGGGATATACCCCAGGGTAGCCCACGGGCTTTATTTCCGGCTATTGGGCCGACTGGAGGGCCCATCAGGCCCATCAGACCGGCTCCGCCCGAGTCAGCCGGAAGCAGTACAGCGTATTAAATGCGATGAGACCGAACACCAGCGGAGGATCCGGGCATGACGGGTGCGCGGGATCCCCGGGCGGCGACAGGACCGGGGGCAGTTGGAGGGGAGGCGCACGCCGCGTCCCATCGAGGCGTGCTGTACCTCCTGTACGATAGGTTAGACCCGACGGGGGTATAAATAGTAAGGGGTCCCGAGTACGGGAGCCCCACGTTTTCCACAACGTTACAACAGGCAGATACAATCCATTACACTCTTGAGCCCTAGCTCTTGTAATTCCTTCACTGTAACTGTCTTCCCAACTAGTGAAATACCCCACCAAACCTACAGTGGACGTAGGCTTATTACCCTATCGGGGGGCCGAACCACTCTAAATCTTCTTGTCTCTCGG
>KE372212.1:518928-550427 GCA_000418225.1 Zizania latifolia
ACGATATGGCGTCGCTATGGCGACGATATGGCGACGCCATAACAAGTATGGTTGCTGCTGCTTTATTTGCAAGGAATCAGGAATCTAGCTTATTGCCTGAAGAATTGCCTAATTGGCAGTGTTAATTTATAGTCTCTCTTTTCAAATATTGGTTAAGGTTTGTTTAGCTTAAACTGCAAATAAACATGGAATCTCAGTGCAGTACTGCAGTGATAAGCCACAGGTGCATGTGGATACTAACTTCATATTGTTGAGGCTTCGTGACATGGATTATTTTACCTTTTTTGGATGAAATAGCAAGTTCCCTACTGGATAATATTTTCTTATTGTGTACTCCGACATAAAAATTTCCAAACAATTGTAATGACTTCTCAAACATATTTATAAAGCTTAATGTGCAGAAAAAATTACATTACATCATTGGCTGAAACTATTATACTTTGTTTAGCCATGAGGCTTTTGTAATACTATTATTTTATGTTATGTTAATATAGCTTGTTAACATCTTTAATTTGATCCTAAGGCTAGATGACAATGTATGAATCGACCACTATCTTGGGAACTGATTCATGTATCACTCTGAAAGATTTTGTGAAATGGATGGTCGCAGTTGTGGTTGGGATTGCCTAGAATATGTATCTTGGTTATTCATCATCGAGGGGGTGGCTAGGTCCTAAGAGATCGACGTACTCTTCGTCATATATTACAACAACGTCTCAGATTCAGTACTCTTATTGTTACCCTGTGTTGATGAGGGTAGATGACTTAATCACATCTTCCTAAATAGTTTGCATGATGAAAGGTGTCTTAAAATCCTATCGTCCTATTAGGAATGTATCAGAAAGAATAGACCCGCAAAATAAAACTATTCAACTTAGTAAAACTAATAAAGAGAGAAGCACAATTACTGCTAAGAGTGATTCTTCTCGCAATTATAAAAGGAAACCCTCTTAATTAAAGGTTCAATCTTATATTGGGACTATTTCTAAAGGTTTGGGGTAAACCCTCTTAATATTTCTTCTGGATATACCAGAAAACAGAAAGATAAATCTTTAGATCTAGTAAATGAAACTTAATCTATCGTTGAGAGACATTAAGTGGATAAATCATATCTACCCCTCGAATCAGTGTACTAAATATCTGTTGCTACGACATTAGAACACTTTGACGTTCTCGTAATAGGGAAATACTGGACTGTCTTTTAGTATGCAGGAGATTGTCACCTGTTGTTTCGGAAAAATATCCCCGTGCATCAGTATGTCTATGTTAAGAAAATAATGGGGAAATTCAATATGGATAAATCCTACTCTATTAATACAGGGCTCTTTGGAATATGAGAATTTTACAAGATTTTTACAGGAATTACACCAAATCCTCTAAAATTCCTTTGAAAATACTCCATTCCAAATGAGCCCTTAGTTGTTTAATCTCTTGATTTGGAGAAAAATATTTTTTGACTAAATGAGGAAGGAGAAGAGATACTAGGATCTAAATATCCATATATCAGTCTCGTTGGATGAGCCCTTATATATCTTACAAATTGTATTAGGTCTCATATATCATTTTTAGTTATCATGCTAGTAAGATATAGTGGTTATCCACCAAAGTGATATTGGACTAGGGTAAATAAATCCTCAGGTACCTTGATGGCACTAGAGACCTTGTTTATTCTATAAGAAAAACCATGATCCTTCTTTGATTGGATATACTGACATTGGCTACTTGTCTGATCTCCACAATGCTAGATGTCAAATATGATTTATATTCATCCAAGGAGGAATTGTCATTTATTGGAAATCATCAAAACAGACGATGGTGGCTACCACAAGTCATTATAATAAGATAATTGCATTATATGAAGTATTACATGAATACATATGGTGTTGCGTAATGATTAGACGCATACAACAATCATGTGGTATTGGTCCTGTTGGATCACCAACCATTATCTATGTAGAACAATATTATCAAATGCATTGCTCCTAAATTATTTTATCATCACGAGCTATAACAGAATAGGGAAATAAGCACCTTACAAGCTAAATCTTACGATAATCTCATCGATCTTTTCGCTAAATCTCTATTAGCATGTATATTTTAAAAATATGTATATAGAATTAGTATGAGACAGATTTGAGATTTGCAAGGTTCTAGAGGAAAACCTTCTAATAGTATGTCTTGTTAAAAGCATCACATTGTACTCTTTTCATTCAATGAGTTTTCCTCTTTGAGTTTCTCATATGAAGTTTTTAATAGGCAGTATTAAACACACGTATATGTCATATTTTCTCTTTTTCTCATCAGAGTTTTCAGGAAAATATCAAAGGACATATAATTGTTCCTTAAACTCGTCCAAATTCATAATAGAGCAATAACATTATATTATTTCTCATATTTCTTATATGTTTTTTTGCAAAATAATACAACATTGATCACAATAACGAATTCGATCAAGGAGTGTTATGGAGAAAATGATCTCATCTAGTGATCAAATCACCCATACGATTATTTCCCTCAAACAGACACCTATTCATTCATGTAGGTAGCGTTTGGTTAGAGTGTAAGGATAAATAGGATGATCTAGTTTTTGGTTAGATGTGATGATCATATTTTTTATTTGATTGGATAGGATGTGGTCATTCCATTTTTCATTTTTTTTGTTTGATTATAGATACGCATGGACGGGATAAGGCCACCAGGCCACCGACGTGGGAGAGGGTGGAGGCCACCAGCGTGGGAGCGAGCAGAGGCCATCGACGCCAACCACCGATGGGGGAGTGAGCGAGACACCGGCGCGAGCGGAGGCTGTCGGCGTAGGAGCGACCAGAGGCCGCCAGCGCTCACCACCGGTGCGAGAGCAGGGGGAGCCATCGACGTTGGAGCAGGCTGGACACTGAAGCTGGAGAAGCCACCAACATAGGAGCAGGTGGAGGATGAAGCCATCCATGCAGGAGTGGACATGACACCGACACAGGAGCAGGCGAAGGCAACCGACGCTGGCCACCGACATGGGAGTAGGGGGAGCTATTAGCACGTGAGTGGGACACTAACACGAGAGCGAGCGAGACGTCAGAGCGAGAGCAACTGCCAGCGCAAGGTGGAGCCAAAGTGGATGAGTCCATCCAGCCAAAAATTTGGGATAGACCATCCAACATCTAGAGAGAATATTCTCTCAAGTGGATGGTCACGTCCACCCTATCTACGAATCAAACAGCTCTAAGAACTGAATGAAATGATTTCGTGGAGCTCCATCCACCCAATCAATCATCACCATAATCAATCAATAAAGGGACAAGTATTCATTCTCTATTGCTTTGTCTTATAAATTGTGAATTACAACAAATCATACTTTTTCCTTAAATGAGTTATATTGAATTTTCTTACACTGAGGTTTCTTAACACGCAATCCATACAACAAAATGTATGCTGTATACTCTCCTAATTTTATTCAATAGGTTTAAGAGAGTTTTGACAAGACATGCATGTTACGAGGAGTGTCCAAAGGAAAATGTTAGAAAACTCATATACATATATACATACACACACACATATATATATATATGGTGACATGTATGGAAACCTAAACAAAATCCAAAAAATATATGGAACGGAGTTAGCACATCTCGATCTAGATTTCCCTCTGCAAGGGAATGTTTTATTTAAGATCATAACTAAAATATAAAAATATAAAAGCCATTAAAATATAAAAACAGTAAGATAAAACTTAAAAGATAAAACTTAAAAAACAGTAGCATGGGATATGATCCATGCAAATTTCAACTCCAATCAAAGTTTGTTCAAAGCGAAAAGGGGGGATTTCAACGAACACTTTGTTACTGGCTAACCGAATCTGGTCAACAATATCATAACAAGGAATTTTTTTTGGAAAAGCAGTAGCAGATTTGGAGCCCAAAGGCTTTGCAGCGGCGTAGAGAACTTTTCCCGAAAGGTGGTCTCCTTTCGAAAAATCAATGAAACGCATATCTAATTTTCTTATAGAACATGGAATTGCTTAACGAAACAACAGAGCAACGGAAGCTGAAAGGCAGATTAGTTTTTCTTACTATCATCAGTTGCATCACCCAAATTTGGTGATATATCTAAACATTTCTATGCAGACACATTTCTCTGTACATCAGGTTCTGAGAACATTGAAGAGGGGAGTTGCTATTCTGAAATAGCTTTTTTTTTTCCACACTAATATGCAATCCTCTACCTGATCACAACAAATTCAATTTACACGCACCTGTGATCATTAATGATTGTGACCAAAAAACAGATCGTCACACTAGCTGCTTCTCAAATGATAGAACAAAGTTTAATATAATAGATGATTGTATAAAACATATGAAGTAATTATGACTTAGATCAATGCCCCTTCAGCACCCCTAAGAAATGCCTGGTCAAAAGAAAACAAAGTAACAAACGTCTAAGAATCCAACAACATGTGTTTGCAACGACATGTACTATATAAGTATATAAGTTTTGCAGAGAGAGCGGTTTACCCTCTTGGTTGCTTTGACAGCATTAATCTGCCTTTCCCTTTTCTCACGCTGACACTCTCCACACCAGCTTGAAAAATCCTTCTGGTAATTCTTCATCTCCCTGAACACTGAGCTGTGCACAGGAACCACAAATTTAGCTGCGAATTGGAAGTTATTAACAGAAAATATTGTTTTGCCTTATAGCAAGTAACCAGTTATCTTCTCGTGTAAGGCAAGGGAAAAAAGAGCCATCTTTGGTATTCAATTTTAATGCCAAATTTTAAAATAGAGCAAATTCACAAAACTACATATATTTTGATGAAACTGTCATAAAACTAATGATTTAAGCAAAAAATATCAGAAATCTACAGATTTAGTGCCAGACTTATCACAAATTAAGATATTTGACAAAATTATCATAAAATTACATATTTTTCCACTCGTTACACCCACTCATCATGATTAGATTTCTAGAGTAACAAAAATCCATAGTTTTCCAAAAGCACGTTTCAAAATATGTAATTTTGTGATTTTCAATTTTATCTGTAGTTTTGCAATAAATTCTGTACGAAATATGTAGTTTTTAGTATAGCTTAAATCTGTACTTATTTTAATACTTTAGTAGTTTTCTATAATTAAATATGGCTTGGCCTTATGTTGTACCTAAAAATGTTAAGCAATAGGCTTATGGTGTGAGCGACTGACGGTGGATTAAATCTCATACACAGGAAAATGCATGCCTATTTGTTTATCCAAAAAATCAAATTTGAACTCAACCTTTGGAATTTCCTAGATTTGAAAAAAAAATCCAGCTATTGGATTTCCTTTATGTTCCTGGTCAAATTTGCAATTGCCAAGAAAAGGTTAGCTGCTAGTAATCAATCTACAATTAATTGGCAGGAATCATTATCGACCTTTGACTATGAGGTTTTCAACAGGACTACAACCACCATGTGTTATACTGTTATGCACATGGTACTGTGGCACACAGTATTGTAACAGTGCCATTAGTGAAGAGTTTACCTTCCACAACAATAATATATGATATGTTGCCTAAATAATATGCTAGGTTATTTCAATAGAGACAATTATTTTGGTATTACATCTATTTTTTTTAGAATAAGGAGAAGCTCCTACTGAGGTTATATATTAAAAGGACAACGGAGCAAAATACAAAGCGAAGAGGGGTACAAAAGAGAGAGGGGGGAGGAGAGCGTGGCTAAATATAGCTGAGCCACAGGGAAATAAGAAGTTTAGTTACAGCGTTGAGTCTATGACATCATAAAACTAGCTCTGCTCGAAAGGTAGACTTCCAAGTAGAAGCCGAAACGCGCTGATTGTGAAAGATATAATCATTTCTGCGAAGCCAGAGAGTCCAGGTGCTCACCAGAATGATTTCCATAAAGAAAGGCCACTGAAGGCAGTCCCAAGTAGCTGCGATCATATCTGGCGTGGAAAGCGTTGTGTCCTAGGTGATACTGAGCTGAGACCAACAGGAGGTGCTGAAGCGGCAGGAGAAGAAAATATGTGTCGAGGTTTCCTCCATCCCATCAGAGCAGAGCACACAGTCGAAGTTGTCATCAGGCAGTGAGAAGTGCT
Organism: Zizania latifolia; assembly: GCA_000418225.1. Taxonomy (NCBI): domain Eukaryota; kingdom Viridiplantae; phylum Streptophyta; class Magnoliopsida; order Poales; family Poaceae; genus Zizania; species Zizania latifolia. Next base: position 525,012 of record KE372212.1, read on the forward strand.
TCCTCCGGAGGATGTTCCTGGTGTTGAGACGTCCTTTAAGAGGAGCCAGAAGACCTTAAGTTTGTTGGAACACATGGACCTCCAAAGCCAATTGAAGATTGGATGAATATCTAGAGCAGCGAAGGAATTCTTGTAAAGATTTTGAGAGTGGTATTTGTTGGAGCCCCAAATATAAGACCAACTGTCAGTCAGGTTGTGGTCAAAGGACCAGAGACGCAATCAAGTCTTGCAGTTGATTATACTCATGTAGAGCCTCAGGGGATAGGGGAAGGAAAAAATGCCTTCGTAGGTCAGGATGCTGGATGAAGCCAAGAAGCAAGGTCTTCTTGGTTTTTGCAAAGGAGAACAACCGGGGAAGTAAGGAATCCAGGGGTTGAGTAGTCCATAGGTCATACCAGGAATCCAGGGGTTGAGTAGTCCATAGGTCATACCAGAGGGAGACAGTGGCTCCATCCCCCAAGGAGGGCTTGGCAATGGCATGGAAAAGAGGCCAGAGCTTGAGGGTAGCGTTCCACCAAAGTGAACCTCTCTTCGGCAACAAGTGTGGAACAAAGCCTTTTTTGTAATGAGTAAACCAGATAAGCTTAACCCAGAGGGTATCATGATTGTTGTAAAACTTGTCCAAGTGCTTCAGGAGAAGGGCAATGTTTTAACTTTTTAAATTAATGACCCCTAAATCAGCAAATTTCGGTCTTTTAATGCCCAGCGGAAGTCCCAGGTAGGGGATAGGGAGAGTTCCAAGTGTGCATCCAAAGGTTTGAGCTAAAATAGTTGAGCTTTGGTCATCGACGTTGATGGGGATCAAGCAGGATTTGTTGTAGTTGACCCGAAGCCCGGTTGACTGAGCGAAAGATTCCATGAGGGCTTTAAGGCAGAATAAGTTCTTCTGGGTGGCGTCCAAAAAGATAATGGTGTCATCAGCGTATTGAATTATGGGGAATTCCTCCTGAGAGTGACAAGCAGGAGCCTTGAGAACACCAAGAAGACCTGCCCTGTTTAAGACATACTGAAGGAGCTCCGCAACAATCACAAAAAGGAGGGGGAAAGAGGGTCTCCCTGCCTTACTCCTCGTTTACAATCAAAGAACTTGCCCGAGACTCCATTCAGTATGATAGAGGAGTGCCCAGAACTAAAGATGTTCTTCACCTAGTTGGTCCATTTTGGTGGGAAACCGAGGTGCTCAAGCATGAGGAGGATGGCGGAGTGTTCAACAGTGTCAAAGGCTTTCTTGAAGTCAAGCTTGAGAAGGATAGAACCCTTCTTGGAATGGTGACATTGATAAGTGTATTCAAAAGCCCAAGCCAAACAATCTTGAATTGATCTCCCCTTGATAAAACCATATTGATTTTTATGAATAATGTTCTGGATCACAGGTTGCAGGCGGTTTGCAAGAACCTTAGTAATAATTTTGGTGACCGAGTTAACTAGGGAGATCGGGCGAAAATCATTAACAGTAAGGGGACTATCAGTCTTGGGCACAAGAGTGATGAAGGAACCATTGACAGCCCGAATATCTAGTTGAGAGTCCAAGAAAGTCCGACAGAGATTGTAGAAGTCTTGTTTGATAATCGGCCAGCAGGTCTTAAGGAAGTGACCGTTAAAACCGTCCATCAGAGGGCATTAAGCCAACAACAGCATCAATCTCGTCTGAAGTGAAGGGGTTTGCCAGGTGATCCAGGTGAGGCCGTCTGGTGATCAGATTGGAGAGATTGAAATGCATGCGCGGATTAGTAGAGAATCCCATCCTACTCAGGTAGGCATCGAGAAAGGCTTCAGTTTTGTCCTCAAGAGAAGAAGCAATGAGCCCTCTAGGCAGGTGAATGGTGGAGATGGCGTTGCGACGGTGGCGATCTGTGGCAGCTGCATGAAAGAACTTGGTGCTTTCATCCCCAAGACAAGTCCAGCGGATAGTATAGCGTTGCTTTCAAAAGATCTGCTTTAACTTCAGAAGGAAGCTGATGTGATCTTTTAGGATAATTCTGAAGTTGAATTCTTGGATGTTCAAGGGTCTGAGTTCTTTAAACTTATCGATGGCGTTCAGCACCGCAAGGGAAGAACTGAGGGAAGAGTCAATGGAGCTAGAGTGACGACTCCAAGAAGATAAGCGCTTCTAAAGCTTAGCAAACTTATGGGCAACCTGGAGAGCTGGATTCCCATTAACCGACAGATTATTCCAACAAGAGGCGATTGTTTCTTAAAAGCCAGGGAGAGCAGTCCAGTAGTTCTCAAAGCAAAAAATACGGGAACGAGGAATGGAGGTGCCAATCTGAACAAGGCAGGGGACATGATCAGAAATGAATCTCTCTAGGGGGCTGAAGCTGGTGTTGGGATACGTTGAGGCCCAATTTGCAGACATGAAGCACCAATCCAGTTAGACTAAAAGAGGGTCCGCTTGCATGTTGCTCCAGGTGTAACGGCGGCCCTTAAGCGGGATCTCAAGAAGACCTTGGCTGCTGAGACAGTTATTGAACATGTGAATGTCCGAGTAGTTGGGCCGGAGCTTGTTTCGGCTATCAGAGTAACGGTAGAAGTTGAAGTCCCCAAAAACATCCAGTTAGCTAGGGGTTCAATAGGGATATTAAGCAGCCAGTTTATGAAAGTGTTGCGGTCTGGGCCATGACAGGGACCATAAACTAAAGAAAGGTTCCATGAGTGACCATTAAATTTAGAAGTGAAAACGAATTGTTAACTAAAAATGGTCCGAAGAGGGAACTTCCCCATAAAATTTAGAGCCATTCCAGCCAACAAGAATTCCACCAGCGAAGCCTTTGGAGGGCGAAAAAGCAAACTGGTCAAAGCGCTTGGGGGCAAGGCAACGGATGGTAGAATGATCAAAGGAGGCCATCTTGGCCTCTTGAAGACAGTAAATCGAGAAAGCCTTGTTCATAAGGATGGACTTAACAGCCAGACGCTTAGAGGTGGTATTGAGGCCTCTAATATTCCAATTAAGAACGAGCCAGTCACTGTATAAACCTATAAAAAACATGCTGAGGAAGGGAGGCCAATCTCGAAGCAAAGCTAGGAGACAAGGGAAACCCAAAATAAAGAGATCTACCGCAAGAAATAACAAAAGGAGCATAGTAATAATCCACACAGTTACAGCCAAGTTGTACTGTAGCAAAATACCAGGTTCAATAACAGAGCATCCCCAACAGAGGTTAGGGTAAATAGAGAAGCTGGGAGCAACAAAAGGCCATGGTGCAGTAGAGACAAAAGCAGCAGTAGAATTACAGCAGCTATTCTTCATGGTTGGGGCTGGTCTGAGGATCTGCAACTGGGACCAGCTGAAGAGCGGTGTCGGAGTTCTTGTTGAGCCTTTCCTCGGTCACCGGTTCTACATTTATACCACAGATGTGGGTTGCAGTGTGTTGAATTTGTTTAGTTGAGAGAGGGGTGCATGCCATACCAGCCCTAGCTGAGTTAATGTAATCATGGAGACTTGGGCAGGACGGCAGAAGGATCTCTTTACCCTTGTTCTGGGCGAAATTCCCTGCCTGCATGGAATCTCCAGAATTTTGGCAGGAAGACTCCCCGGTTCTGAAACCCTTGAGTTTGTTCTGCAACCGGACACTTCGACGCAGACCTAGCAGGACACCTAGGGTGCAGCCTTTTTGCTTGAAAGAGAGGCAGCCTGAGGGGGGTCCACACTGCGTCTGAGTCACCGTCTTTGGTAGACGATGGTGATGGCATGCTTGGGAGCTTGAACAGGAACTTCTTGGGGATTAGCAAGCTGGTTGTTGATGGGGGGCCTCTATGGCGAGAGGGCACTTTGCTGTAGCAATCTGGGCTAGAGGGCTTCAATGGCTGCCGCTGCTTGGTTCGCTGTCATCAGGATCAGATTACCTCTGAAGGAATCTGAAACTGTCACTGAGATGCTAGGACTGGAGCGACTAGGGGCACTAGCTGGGTTGGAGATGGCCGAGGCAGCTGCACTGTGTTCTTCCTGTTGCGGCTCTAGCTGTGGTTGCTGAACGAGTTGTTGCTGGGCTAAGTGCCCCAAGCCTAATCCCAATCTCCATTAGGCTCAGCCTGTTGTTGGTCTTGCTAGTCCTGCTGGTCCTGCAAATTAGCGTCGGCATGGTTTGGGAATGGGTGAAAGGGGTTCTGGTGAACCATCTGCTCATCAACCCACTGTTGGACCCAAGCAGCCTCGCCAGGAAACACCTGGCCATTGAAGGGATGTGGGTTGCCGCCATCCGGTGGTAGGCCATCTTCATCTCCAGGAATTGGGTCTGCCATCTCAGAATTCAGCAGATACACAAGGTCCAGGAGCGCCCTTCACCATCCATTGAGCGGCAGGATTTGATAGTGATACTTCTAGGTATATCCAGTGAGTTGTCATAGAGCACTTTTAGTAGAACTCAAGAAAGGCTGGGATCATCAGAGTGCTAGTAAATAAGCTTCCTGAATGAGGCCACTACTTGCTGCAGAAAGTGGAGCTCCTTGAAGTCTAAGGGGTAGGCTAAGAACATGAGCCATCCTAGACGAGCCGCCGGAGAGTTACGATAGTTGATGGCCTCATCGTGCTTAACAAAGCGAACCAGCCGCTCCCCAATCTGATGAGGACATCGCCCATAATGACAGAGACATTCCTCACTATATAATTCTAGGACCAATCACTCGCTCACGTGCCCAAAAGCTTTATTATGAGTTGCATTCGTTTCTTACTATCCATACTGATATGAATAGGGATGGAATGCTATTTATGGGTGATATTTTGATCCTTAGGAACCATAGAAACGATGACAAGGGACTATCGGCCGAAATGCTCGAACAGACCAACCAATCGACCGATGAAGAGGAACGTGAAGCCAAGCCAACAGTGGACAAGGACCTATCAGCCGGGTTGCTCGAGCAGATCGACCAATCGGCCGATCCCAACCACCGATCGGCCAATCCCGACTCCGACTCCTACATATCGGCCGGGACGCCCGAGCAGACCGACCAATTGGCCGATCCCGACCCCGACTCCGACATCGACCTATCGGCCGATCTCAACTCCAACCCCGACACCAACTTATCGACCGACCCCGACACCGACCGCGACCAACAATCGGCCTACTCCTGACCATCTCTCGATGAAGATACCCGAGCCCATTTTTCCTTGGGATCCGGCCCATGTCATAGAAGGCAACTACGCCCTGTGAACCCTATAAATAGGCACCCGCCGCTAATGTTAGGGTTGGGTTTTGCTTAGATTATCCTGCTGTTGCAATTTCGCCGTGTATCGGTTTGTAGAACCCCAAACTTCGAATACCTCCACTATTATCTGCAATTTCAGATTGCGTCTACATCGTTCTTGCTTGTGTTCTCGATTTGCAAGCAGGGATAAGCCTTCTTGGCGAGGTCAATCGCGTTCGCGCATGGTTGATAACCAATGGAGCGGTGTAGCGGTTGCTGGTTTCGGATTGTTGCTGATCTGAAGCCGGACCGTCAACGTCGAGATCTCCACAAATCGTGTTTACCCTCCTGACGGAAGATCGGGCACCCCCGTGCGCATCACAATCCAAAAGGGACCCGAAGAGACCAACCAGTCTCTCTCAAAGATGTCACCTATCTTGAAGATACCAACTCCGATAGGGTACATACTGTACTTGAGAACATGTTGGTGGAGCACTTGAGTAAGATGATGATGGATGAGGCGGAGAAACTCCTGGCGCTCCATTTGATCGAAGTGGCCATCACACTCCACAATCACTAGATCCTCGTTGCGCTTGACATGCTGACCAGTGACAGTGATGACATTGTGAAGCCGGCGAAGATGGCCACCTCCATCGTTCAGGACGCCGCCGTGGGGCAGGAACGGGAACGGATCAACTGGGAAGTTCGCTATTAGGGAGATGGAGGTGGTGAGGGGAGGCACATGGCTGACGGAGAGGGCAAAGCTTGCGAGGAACTGCTCATAGTCACGATGGCCAAGGCAGATGAGGCAACTTCGAGAAAGGCAAGGAGCTCAGATCTTGAGGCTGTTGGGGGAGATGTGGACAGCAATGCTCCCGACTAAAAAAGAACTGCAATCTTGGGGATGGTCCTTGCTGTTAGCTAGATTTGAATTTGAGATCTTCAGGCTTGAATGAGCTGGTTCTTCAGCGTGGAAACTGATAAATGAAACTACATTTGAGAAAGAGACCTTCTGGGGCTTGGAATAAGATTGCCGATTGCGCTTGCGGTTGCGGACGATGGACCAGCTTGCACTCTCTTCGCGCTCCCAACGGGCCCTTTCAGAGAGCCAATTGGCACCGCCATCTCTCCAAAGAAGGAAGTAGATATCAAAGTTGTTGGAGGTAAAGCGCTTCAACTTGTAGACGAGAAAACCCACATGCTTAGAAGCCACTGAAAACCGGTAATGTCTGTCACATTGAAACTTAACATGAAAACCAGCAGGGGAACCTCCAAGGCATGCATGAAGAGCCAAGCTAACCAAAGCTTCTGACAGCCGAAAGGTAAAGCGCTGGAAGACGGCGAGCCGAAAGAATGATCCATTCGGTGAGGAAGAAGGATGATGAACAGGTGAACCAAATAGAGAAAGGACTTTCCACTGAAAGGAAAGTCCATCCGAGAAATCCCAAGAAGAAACCAAGTGACTGAGGGTCGGGTCCTGCTCAAGCTCAAGCAGGGCAAAAGGCGGGCCAACCATGATAAAGAAGGAACAAGAAGAGAGAAAGGGGTAGGAGAGGAGGGGGGAGGAGAGCTCAAACCCGGCTAGGAGGAGGTGGTCCATTGCAGAATCTTCGAGCCACCGAGGGGAGAGGACGAGCGAGGGCGCGGGAGGAGGGAACTAGAGCCATCCAATTTAGGGTTTTTTGTGGAAAAGTGGTATTACATCTATTAGTTATGAAGGTATTGGTTTTAGTTAAGAATTAGAGATAGATATTAGATTGGTTTCCATAATAACAGGAATTAGTCAATTGAATATCAAGTTAGTCCTTATATATAAATATAAAGGGATCTCATGTCCTCTATTACCAAGCAATCAATAAATCATAAGTTAGTCCTAAGCTTAAAAGCCTTTTTTAGCTTGACACAGAGAAGCCTTGCCAGAGCTACTAGATGGTGAGTGCCCTATCCCCACTGTCTTCGAACCCTTACCCTAGCGAGCACATAACACCATGCTAATGTACAGGAAATCCCTTCAAAGCATTTAGACTTCATTTGGTACTGAGCTAGCTTTCAAAAGCATTTGTTTCATTTTTTGGATTAGATAGCTAGCTGAACACTTCTCTGTGAACTGTAACAACAATATCTTACTTAATTCAGTAGAAATACCTCCAACCTACCTAGATTCCACTGCACAGGGCTGTGTAGCAACTGGAAACCAAGGTTACAGAAACCAGCATTCCCAAAAATACAGGTCTCATGGGCCAGAGTGGTAATCAGTCGGTAACCAGAATTTAGCAGACTAAATTTTAAATCAAATGTTTGTTACGAGCTGGATATCGTGGGTGGACCAGTTAACTGCTGGAAATGGCAACTGGCCAAACAATTAACAAAATTCTAAATTTAAGTTTAGAATTTCAAATTTGAAATTTAAGTATTCCAGCCAGTTTGTTCTGGTACCTGTCACTAGCTTCAGGCCAGTTACCAGCCAATTACCACCGGTTTTCAAAACCTGCCAGAAACTGGCCCTTGGACACATGATTGAATTATCTAAATATGACTTGTGAATTGAATGTTGATGCAAAAGAAAATCCAATTTGAGGCTCTTAGTCTGGACAAGATATAGTTAACTTTCATTATCCACAATTTGGAATTTATGCACATTGGAAAATATATATTTTTTGGATAAGTATTATGAGCTTATTCTTTCAATTAGGGGCTATATCTTACATGAGCATTGCAAATTTTTAACTAAGTTGACCAAGAATGCCTAAAAATATTTGGTAGGAAGTGGCCAAGTGGGCACACAGTTACCTTCTAACTTGTTTATTGCGACTGGTTACTTTCTAACTTTTCATTGAAAATGTAACAGTGACAGATCAGTTAGGGAATAATTCTTTTCATTATAATTTTGATGTTTCACAAGCACACCTGCACATGCTTGTATGTGCCTTGCATCTCAGGCAACATAGCAATTTAGCACCTCAAGTGCAACTTTGTCCTTAGACTGCATTCAAGGCAACTGGCAACCCATGTCTAGAATAATGAGGCAACCTAGCTATGCCACAATTTATAGACCTCATTACAGTTAAAGTCATATAGAACAGAAAATATGATGTAGCCAAGGCCAATCAGGCAGTAGTTTCCTTAGATTACCCTATTAAGGCATAGGAAACTCATACTAAAAGCCCCAAATAAGGTAAAGCCTCTGGGATGAGGCTTCTGTGGCTTATGAACTGCAGCTGGCCTATTGGAGAGGCTTAAGGTTAAGCAAACAGACCCTAAACCTAAAACAGATAAACTAAAATAGCGTAAATTAAATATTTACTCAAGTCTTGCAGCTATGAACTTACACAATGATATTGTCTATTGTCTACATCTGATAATGTATTACAAGTGTAGTGTATGTGCGTGTGATAGATACCAACTTAAATTTAACAATGCAAAAAGGAATAATTTACGCTCATATCTAAAAGTTGCATACATGACTACATGAGATTAATCAGCAAACTACATATACACAAGCAAAAATTGCAATTTTTATAGAATATCATGCAAATAAAATACACTTGTCTACACAGAAATAGCCACGAAAGATCTCGAGGGTCCAATGGCCCTGGAAATCTCTCAACCTTTCCATGCCTAGGAAAAGACACTGACACCAGTCGTTCTGGCCACCTCAATATGCTTAGCATCAACAAAGCATAAAAAAACCAAAGGTAACCTGCCAGTTATCACTCCCAAAAGTGGGTAGCCTAGATCTTGTGTATTTTAAAATTTGAGTTTTTTATCCTTGGCAGGAACTACACAAAGCCATGTCAATGTTGAATAAAACAACAATGAATAGAACAAGATATGTTCAGAAAGAATGAAAACACTGAAACACATGCATACATGGCCATAATATTTCGATGAACTGAACCCCAAATGTCAAGCATCACTGGTAGAGCAGCACATACTCTATACATGTTTTTAAACATGGAAAAGAATAGGTTGCTACAATCTTTAACACAATCAAAATTGTATATTTGTATGGAAAAAATTATATACCTTCTGCACCACAAAAGTAGATTGATTCTGTGCCCAGATGATGTAGGTCGAACACCATGCCTATGACGACCACGGTGAAGCACAGCTCGTCCAGGAACATGGGAGTATTCATACCTTTCCTGCAACATGAGTAATGGATTAAAAAGAGTAAAGCTCTATCGAAAGGGAAAAAAAGCCTACTTTTCCATCCCTCAACTACTGTTGTGGTCTAATTTTCATCCCTCAACTACAATACCGGATAAAAACATCCCTCGTCCAGTGATAAAAAATCGGCCGATCAGCCGATTAAATGGTGATCGGCAGCACTACAGTTAATTTAGGCTATAATCGGGGTATTAATCGGCTGGTTAAGCTGATTAATCGGTGGTCAACCCGACTAATCAGCCCCCACCAATTAATCGGCAGTAAATAACCAGTGCAAGGTAGGTTCTGGTTCGGTTTTCTTTCACCTTTCCTCCTCTCCACCGCTTGCGCCGTCCACCCCTGGATATGCGCCACCGCCCATCGCTCCCTGGATCTACGCCAAGCTCGCGCCGTCGTCGCCTGGGTCCGCATCGGGCTCACCGAGCACACACCGAGTGCACGTCGCTTGGGTCCGCGCCACTGCTTTCTAGATCCACGCTGAGTGCAAGCTGCCCACCACCCGCTTTGCCTCTGCCCTTTGTACCTCTGTAAGTTCCCCTCTACCTCTGTTGAGTCTTTTCTAGTCTTAGACTTAGTTATTCGACAGACAGACAACACTTGGCCAAATGGCAAGTTCACTAGAATCACTACTGCAGTACTGCTTGGCTACTGCTTTAAGTCTTCAACTGTTCATTGTTAACATGGGTTGTATCTAGTCTGCATGTTCTCATGCAAAATAAACATAGAGTTGCATACATATTTATTTATTTACTATCAACATCCTGATATATTATTTAAATACATCATGCCAACCAATTAATCAGTCGACCAATTAATTCAGTTAATCCCCCGATTAACTGATTAATCCCTAATCGGCGGTCAGCCAATCAGCTACCGATCACCGATTTTTCTAACACTGCCCTCGTCTATCTAAATCGGACACTTTCCATGCCTCCACTCGTTTGAAGGTGATTTTGACCAGGTGGACACATAATTCAGCATGGTGACGAGGACAAACATGCTAGCAAGGCTTTGTCATCTATTAACCTCTATTTCTATTGATGTGACTCTTTCTCTCTCCCCCATTCCTGCTCCAGCCCCCAACCATAACCTTGGCACTAGACGCAGGTGTGGCGGTGGCGGTGAAATGTGGCAATGGCATGGGCTTGCACATGGTGCAGACAAATGACCATGGCAATTTCGATGTGTCCATGCCAGTGGACGAACAGCACTTGTGGTGTGCGGTCAGGGCCCTCAGTGGCACCAAGCAGATGTGCACACATGGGAGGTTGACCGTTGTGTCTATGGTGGCCTGCCAGAAGCCCAGATCACATGTGTTGGAATCATGCCTTGCCGTCTTCATGAGGCATGGTGCCCTTGCAACAATGGCTGCTAGTGGTGACCAGAGTCCCAAGCCATCAGAGGTGCCCAGAACACCACAGCAGACACCTGCCACATCTCCACCACCTGATGTAGCCTGCTGGGCACAGCATCTCGCCCTACCGCCAGGACCTTCCACTCATATACTCCATCTCTTTCCTGCCAACCATCAGCATCCCCCGAATGAATTAAATGTTCCATTGTGAACTTGTGATTGGGGGTTCTATTGTTGCCTTCTGCCACATAATCATAATCTTTACTTATCTACTTATCTGTATGATTGTGTAAACATCAATCAATAAGGAGAAAACAATGGAAGATAGCGCATGTTCCAGAACACAGAAGAGAGAGAGGGAGGGAGTGAGGGAGAGCCAAAACCAGGCTTCGTCAGCATGTTTTGTCCTCTTAGAGCACTAAGTCACATGTCCAACTGGCCAAAACTGCCTTCAAACGAGTGGAAGGATGGAAAGAGATGAGGGACATTTTCTATGTACGTATTGAACAAACTAACAAGGCTCTCTGGGTTGGCATGGACTCTAAGAATAGAAAAAAGGAGGAGAAATATAAATATCGGTAAAATATAAAAATTTACAATGGTGACTAACTACCTCATGTTGTGTCTCTGAATTCACATGATTCTCACAGCGGATGCCACGAAAGTATAATTCACCACCAGAGAATTGCTTGCCAAGGCAAACATTCAATGTAACCTCAGAATCATCAACATGGAAACCTATAATGTTGAGCAAAAGTTTAGAACAGAAAAATGTTAAACGTTTTTTATATATTATTCAACATAACCTAAGAATCATCAACTAGAAAACAATAATGTTGAGCAACAGTTTAGAACAAAAAATAAATGTTTCGCTTTTTATATATTACAAAAGTGACACTATGAGAAGTGGCAAACATATGATTTTACTGGCGTTCTTAAATATATAATAATATTATAATGGCAACTTACCAAGTTCAACATCCCTATCTTTCCCATACTCAACGACAAAAGCATGGTGTGTATCTAATGTTCCTCCGCCAACCTCAGGATAAAAAACTGAAGATTAAAACATAGCATGATATCAATATGGGGAAATGTGTTGAAAATGCAAGTTATTCCGCCTTTATATAACAAGTATAGCAGGCAATAAGACAACCTTCAGAAATCGGAGCAATGAACTGTTCCATGAATTGGTTCATCATAGCTTCAAGGCCAAAATCATCCAGGACAGCACCATATTTGTTCATTGTATTTGGCCTCATTATCTTAAATTTCATTGTATGGACCCATCTTTCGAAGTTCTCTACCTACAAAGGTGTAAAACATTACTTTATCGTTGTAACAATATCTAAATTGTTTGTTATTGACTTATTGTATTACCATACCTCCTGTAATAGCATCTCACAAAAACCGGGCTGTAACATAGCAAATGAATAAACACCAGGAATTGGCTCAGTCATTATGCTTCTAAATCTATCTTCTGTATTGCTCCTAATTGCTTCGAGGAATGTTGGTAAAAAGAACGACGAAGGATGCATGTTGTATAATTCTTGATGAAGTGGCTGTGCAGAAAGTAAACAAATATAAGAAGTTATAACTACTAGTACTAACAAGCAAAAGGGAAAGAAACAATTCTAAGAAAAACAAATTCATAGCTAATTAATATCCACACTCTAAATAAGGTCCTAAAATATCCAAAATAATTGTAATGCTGAGGATCACATATAATAATAACCACCAACTATACAAAATCACTGCCAAGACCAGGCAGCTGCTAGTCGCTCAACATCAATACATCATCTTCCATTAGGTCTCCAAATATCCTACGTGCATGACAGGCTTCTATCCAACCAACTGCACCCACCAAAAAACACAGTTTGCTCATGCCATCACCAACATTCTGGGCCATCACATATAGCTGATCATACAGTACCAACCCAATTGTGCCATATACACCTCGTGTCACACTGCTCAATGCTCAAAGAAAGCAAAACTTACAACATATGGTAAAACTCCTGAACTGAATTTGTACTTGTAAATCTAGCTGTCCACAAGAATAAAAATTTGCAGTTTCCATTTCAAAATATTTTAGAGGGACTAAGTAAAGTAATGGCACAATACTGAAATGCAAACCTTATAAAGGTGGAGTATTCTCTGCCTGTATTCTTTCTGCCTTTGAACCTGCAATTAAAAAAGTACACTTCATATGACAACCTCAACAGAACAAATGCTATTGCTGCAAAAAAAAGGCAAGGCTAAAATTACGCAAATATAAAAAAGTTAAAAACTGTTTTCTGTCCGTTAGTACTACATGGGGAAATTTCAAACTAATATATATGTTTCGTTTTGACATGTTCCGACTCAAACTCAAACTGAGATACAGTCATTGCATGATGGATTAAACTTTGATCCAAGAAACTAATAGGCTAATAGCAACTAAACTTTATTTTATTCGCAAGCAACAAACCCTATATCAAATTGCTAATTCCAAGATTAGAAGTTATGGAAAATAACTCATAAGCATAGATAGAGGATATGTTCCTTTTAGATGAAGTTCAATCAGTAAGTATATTAGTCCAAATTTTAGTATTGCAGTTGTTGCTCGATCAGTTCAGATCAATGTTGTCACAATACAAGTGTTGAATAAAATAATTTTAGGATATCCGAAAACCAGCCAATCCATAATGTTAATAATACTCCACGCAGGAAAAAAGCAAGCATATATCAGATCAATCATGAGATAGGGTTCAGTGAAACTTATTTTTCCTAAGCAAGCACAGAGTGACAGGTTGGCCAAGAAAAGTGCGATCATATAGCTGGGCAGTTAAAGGCGAGTAGGCAGGATATGAAGACAGTTATGGGGTGAACCCAAGCTTTAGTACTGGTCAGCTTTGGTTAAACCATAGAGACAATTCTTTAGTTGAGCACTAAATATTTTGGTTCAAACCCAAATTGTGCAGGTACTTGGTCAATTGGTTCCCTAAGCTCATATGAGTTAAAAAAAACTGCATCATTGCTCAGCTAAATTGTTAACCTTAGGACTGCTGCATTTTGAAGTAAAATGTTTCTTGCTCACAAGCTTCAAATTATATCAAGAAACAGTGTAATGGATTGGGAACATAATAATAGTGGACAAGCCAATTCCAGAATCCAGATATATATTTTCCAAAAACAAATTTGGATCAAATTAAGACAATGCTTCAAGTTTTCAATCAAAAAAATTTCAGATAATGCTTATACTCAACTAAAATATCATTTGGCACAAACACAGGTCAGATTTCCCTTGATTTCATTACCTATTAAATATTTCGAAATTACTAACTTAAGACGATATTTACTAGATAAAGACTTAAGTAAAATGTATGTCACAAAACTCAACAAAAGTTCTGTTTGTTAAACAAACTCATACAAATTATAGTGCTGTCATAAATTATAGTGCAGCCATATTAAGCAAATATCCGTCAAAATTACAAAATACTTATAGTTAAGACAATAGCAATGAGAAATCCACATTCGATGTTTCTCTTTTGTGTTTGAAAACAAGAATCAGAAACTCCTCCATGTGATATGACCCTTCAGGTGTAACACAATCTTTATCAAATCCACAGCACGTTAGGTTAAGTAATTGGATACTTGGGAATAGTCCGACAAATGAGTTCATGCCTTTAAAAACAAGCATTAGTACAACAGCTGAATAACAGATACAAATTTCAACTAAGCATGCATAGCAAAACAAAGGATTGTCTGGACTACAGGTCGAACAGACAATCTTTTAGCCCTTCAATTTGATCCAAGCCTCCAACATTTGTGCCTGCACCTCATACCCATTTCCACCCACAACCCCCTGCTCCCATTGCCGGAAGCCACTAACGCAAGAACCACATTCTTCCACCAGAAGATGGGCACACAACTTAGCACTGACTTCCTTCATGATCGTGTTCTTCTCCTCCCTGCGAGCCCTTGGTGATCGCAACCACCCATTGCCAATTACAAGTGTCTGAATTCAGCGTTCGTAGTGAAAACAACATTCTACCGAAAAAGGTACACAACAAACATTTCAAAAATAGAAATCCACGCAATGCACATATATATTTATCAAGTAGTTATAAGGGATCGAGAACTTTGCCTTGTTGCGCTCGCCAGGCGGCCAGTAATGCGCGAGGACGTCTCGCATGAACTGCAGCTTCACGTCCCGGTCGGCCTCAAGGAGACTGGGTGGGAGGTGCCGCTCGAGTGCACTGTACACAACTGGTGCGTACTCGCCGCGGAGGTCTCTGTAGTCCTGCGGCTTGTGCTCCGTGTTCGGATTCACCCGCAGCCGCCGATCTGCGTACGCCGCCGGCCCTGTGGACCGGCCGGTCGACCGCGACGTCGGCGGAAGCGAGGCCATGCCGTGACCGTTACCCATCGCGGCCTGAGCCTCGTCCCGTCGCTCTGCGAGACCGTCGAGAGCCATGGCGCGCGGCGCGATCACAGCATCGAGCTGAATAGGGTTAGGGGTTGGGGTGGGTTCTAGGGTTTGGAGGAAGAGGTGTTTTTGTCTCAACGAATTCCTCGAGGGGTTGGAGAGAAAATGACCAGGAAGGCGTGGTAATATACGGCTGCAGATCAAGATTCTTCGATAATCCGTGCTACGAGTATAGGTGGCTTCGGTCTAGGTACAGCATAGCCCGCTAACAACTTGTTGGGTCTGTCATCGGTCCGATAGTCCAAAATAAAATAGGGGAAAATGAGCGGACGCGTGAGAAATGAGGCGCCTGGACAGGATTTCAAGAAAGAGGTGCTAGTGACAACAAAGGAGAGCTTGGACAGGAAATGTAGGGACACATGGGAAAACTAGGCGAAAACAAGGAGGCGCATGGAAAACGAGGGAGGGAGAGGAGTTTTTGTCTCAACAGATTCCCCGAGGGAAGAGAGGAAATAACTAGAATTACCGAGTAGACGTGGTAATATACGGCTGCAGATCAGGATCTTTCGGCTATCCATACCTATGAGTATAGGTGGCTCCGGCCTAGACACGGCATGGCCCACTAGCGGCCTGTTAGGTCTACCGTCGGCCCAGTAGCCCGAAATAAAATAGGAGGAAAATGAGTGGGCGCATGGAAAATGGGGCACCTGAGTGGGATTTTGGAAAAGAGGCGTTGGACGGCAACAAAGGAGCGCTTGGACAGGAAATGTGAGGACACACAGAAAAACTAGGTGAAAACAAGGAGACGCATAGAAAACGAGAGGCACGGCCACACAGGAAAATAGGTGTATGGGGCGTGCTAGTTTGGTTTCTGTTTAGTACATGGGTTTCTGTTTACACGCTTACCTAATTTGTTGAACCAATTAGCATCACCCTTGCTAATGAAATTTGATATAAATGAGGGGGCGCCTGGGAAATGAGGGGGTGTGGTCAGAAAAACGTGTGGACCATGTGGTTTGAGCCATGCTAGATGGAGCCGTGGGCCGTCCCGTGCTAGCCTGCTACAGTAAGTGGACCGTGTCATGCTGGCCTGAAGTGTTAGGGTGCCGATCCAGACACGATCCATCTAAACGGGTCGTGCCGAACCAGCCTATGAGTAATCTACCAGACCGTGCCATGAGTCGTGTCAAGTACACATGTGCTCGAGCCAACCCACTTCGGCACAACTCATTTTTGGCTAGAGTCGGATCGGATTTTAGATCCGTGGTCCACTCTGTTAAAGTCTGTATGAAAACGGATTAGATGTGGATTGTTATTTAACCCATGAATCTTTGTGGGTTCGAGAGTCTCTATTTTCTTTCATTCTCTCTCACACGTAACATTCACAACACGATAGAGATTTGGTAAGATTAGATATAACCATAAATATATTGTTAGCCTCTATCTACAGAACACGTGTTAAAAGGCACACTCGAGTGTGTGCACATATGTATCTTCGATATAATCGAGAAAAATAATAAATTATATTCTTTCGACAGGTATGTTTAGGTAAAAAATGTATGTACATGATAATGTCAATGAAAAGGTACAAGAAAGAAGTGACAATTGGAAGGAAAATGTTGGGAAGATAGGCACATATATGTATCGTACAATGTCCTCTCAACTTCTCCAAATGCAAACAGAGCATACATGGCGGATCATCGGTTCACGAGAGCAGAGGAAGAAACGAAGCTAGAATTAAAACCAACGGCCCGGATTTCAATTGCTAGATACACGTAGCCTCCTTCCCGCTCTCCGTGCATGGATCGATCAACGGATCAACCCACGCACAAAAGTATCATCCTCTAGTTAGAGTCGAGCTGCGCATACCAGACCCCCTGGATCTTCACGTCCTTGGGCACCTTGGCGCCGAGGTCGGTGTCCGAAGGCTGCACGCTCTCGAAGACGCCGATCACCTCGCCGGTCTCCGGCTTGCTGTTGGTCACGCTCAACGTGATGTTGCCCGTCGACGACGAGGCGTTCTTGACGTTCTCCTTAGCGAGCTCCTCCTCGTCTCCTCTTCCTCCGGCGGGGAGCGCCACCGCGTTGTCGTAACCAGTAGAGCCACCACGGCCCTTGGGGTCGAGGAAGGACGAGCCACGGTAGCTGGGCACGAGGAAGGGCCCGCCGAAGCTCTCTGGCTTGCCGGTGGCGACCAGCTGCTTGATGGTGAAGAGGAACGGCACGCGCTCGCCTCCTGGCAGTTGCACGGTGACGGCGGCGTAGTCGATGCCGTCCTTCTCCTCGAACTTGATGTTGCCGTCGGAGCTGACCTCCAGCGGGCCCTCGATCTCGTCAAGGGTGTAGGTCAGGCGGGTCATGAGCTTGGTCTTCTGGAACTCCGCCGGCGCGTTCTTGGCCACACCCTCGGCCTTGACGGTGAAGGACGTCGGCTCAAGGCACAACTTTTTCAAGTAGTACTTGCCGGACTTAAAGGGGAAGGAGCCGACGCCGCCCTCCACGGTCGGGCATTGGTTCGCCGTGCCGGTCCCCTTCACTTCCATGTACGTCTTGCTCTGGATCTCGTCGAAGGTCAGCCTCTTCGGCGCGCCCTCCGCGCTGGCGCCCTGCACAACGCCACGCGCGCACAACGTTATTCGTCTCCACCTTAATTGGCCTTGGCCACGGCGCCATGCCGCCATGCACCGTACCAACAAGTCGGCTGATTAAGTACGAGCTCTTACCGAGACGAGGAGCGCCGAGGTAGCGAGAGCGAAGCCGGCGAGCTTGGCGGCATCGGCGCACCTGTTGGCAACCTCCTTGATGTCGGACTGCAGGGAGCACGTGATCCTGCAGGCGGCGCCATTGTTGTCCACGCCGAACGCCCTGGCGACGTGCGACGACGGACGCGACGGCAGCGCGTAGGAGGCCCGGCCGCCGCCGAGCTTGGCTGGCTGCATCAGGGTGGCCGCGGCTTGGAGCGACGCTGCCATTTCCGCTCGCCTAGCTACTCACTCACTTCCTGGGTGGGTGGGCGGTGCGGGCGTTGTGTCGTGAAGGGCGTTTCGTGATGGCGGGAGAGTTGTTATCTATGCGCAGCTCAGGACCAGCGGAGAGGATAAGAGGAATGGATAAGGCGTCGCCTCCCATTGGTGGCTTGGGGCTATGGTGATGCTGAGCTGGACGATCACGTGGCATGCCCAGGTGCCACTCCTTCGTGGGTGTGTGTGGTGGTGGCTGGTCTTTGCCTCTTTGGTTCTGTGCGGCTGCGCTGCGAACATCTTGCTTGCAGCCAACGAGGGGCTGCCACGTCAGGAATGGAAGAGACAACGCATCTATTTTCTTGACAACGAAAGAGATGAAAAAAAGGATCTCGCTGATCAAAAAATAAGAACCCAAAGAAGATCGAAGCACGAAGTCGGATCGAATAGGAATGAACGAAAAACTTGGGGCTGGACTATTAATTTATTTACCGATTGGTATTCACCGATTGTTCACCATGCAACCAATATTAGTTCATCCATAAAAAAAACAAGACAAATTTTCGTTTGCCATCTTTACAGTTCCAGTTGAAGTGTCACCATTGCCTGAATGTGATTAAATATAGCCTCTCGGTAATAAGCATTCATGATTCATGGAATACACGTTCGCCAGCGATTTAAAATCTGATCGTTGTTTGTGTTGATTAAGGTAAGTATTCATGGACTCCCACACTTGCACGGAGGGATAGAGATTTTTATATATGTTTAGGTCCCTGATCATATAACAAATATATCTCTTGTATGTATGTATATATTTGTATTTATAAAGTATAATATATAGATTGCGAGTACTAGTCTAAATCTAATTGACTATCTCGTCAAGATCCTTTAGAGGGGGTCTTTAGTGAGCTTTGTCATGGCTGTCGATTTGACTTTTTGGGAATTTGGCTAGAGTTGACCCATTATGGTCTTCTGGCCCTCCTCGCATTGGGGCATTAGTATTTACACTCCTAAGATATCAACGTATTCATGAAGGACGTACTGGTAGAGGTCAATTAGGCATGTCCTTGTTTTGTCCGAATAGGTCTTTGATATCTTACCATGTTATGTAATCTTGTTTCACTCGATCTCTTCTAAAGATCATATCATATCATTTTATGTATATTCCATCATAAGGGTTATGATATATGTAGCACTTTTGTATATAGATATATTTTCATGTTTAAGGGGTGTTACTGATGGAAATATGCCTAAGAGAATTTTGGAGGAACCGGAAGTTCTGGCTTAAGGCCGGAAGTTCCGGGTTCTGGAGCATCCAGAAGTTTCGGTTAGACCGGAAGTTCTGGGCCAGCCCCAGTTTTGGTTTCTAGAGGAGCCGGAAGTTCCGGTTGGACCGAAAGTTCCGAGCCTGCCTGAAAGTAAAATCTGGATAAGCGGGAAGTTCCGGTTAGGACCGGAAGTTCTGAGTCAAAATAAATTCGATACAGAAGGTTATTTTCGGAAGTTCCGGTTAGGACCGGAAGTTCCGGGTTCAGACGAACAGATTAGATCTGTTGGGCTTTAATACTGATTAAAGGCCCATGAGAAGGCACTATATAAGGAGAGGAAGGGCTAGGATGAAAAGGCTACTGTCATTGCTGTAGGTTAGACCTAACTCTAGCCACCACCTCTCCTGGCTACACCGATTGTGGTTATCTCTCCCTTGATCTCTAGCACGGTACTAGCATACCAGCTTGAGGTGATTCCGTCCCTGTACGTGTGGATACCGTAGAGGCGCCGCTGCTACTGCGATGCTGATCTTCTCATGGAGATCGGCGGACTACGTCGTCTTCATCGCCGACGAACGAACGGAACTGAGCGGAGTCGATCGAGGACACGCTTCATCAATTCTACTTCCGCTGCCCTAGCGCTTCTCGTGGCTAGAGGTAACGATCTATGATCCCATTGCACGCATAGTTCCTGGACGAATTGGGTAAATTTTTTGAAATTGGCGCTAGCGTAGCCTCCCCATAACCCAACAGTTACATATTTATTACATCGACAGTAGCCCACGAACTCTACTCAAATAAGAGGAATGTAGAATACTTAGACTATTCAACTGACTAGTTAGTGTGTGTAGAAGTCTTGTAGTACTTGAATTGTTGAGTTGTCGGTTATGGTCCTAGTTGGTGTTTAGTTGTCGATTATGGTCCTAGTTGGTCGAGGTAGAACTCTAACTAGTAGATAGTTTCTCACGAATACTCTTGTTTGGTCAACCTATACATTTAGGGATCTACTCGATATTTGAATAGAGTTGAAGTGTAATTATGTTGTTCAGTTTGTTTTGGCAGAGTTTGAGAGTTGTTGATTTAGACTTTTGCTGGTGTAGAAAAAATTCTAAATAGTCGACCGTTTCTGATCAGACTCCATTATGCTCGACTTATTTTAGAGTTGTTGGCTTGAGCCTCGACTAGTCGAATAGAATTTTGACTAGTGGATGACCTGATTTGCAGAAGTATTTGGATTGATTTTTATAGTTGTCAGTTTGATTCTGCACTTGTCTAGATTGAGTCCGATCATTAGGTAGTTCCTGACTAGACTTCAAAATTGTTTTTTATATACTGTGAGCACTGCACATGTAAGTATGGATTGTGAGCTTTGAATTTTAAAACCAGGTCTACGAGGATCGATGGGTCTAGGTTTATGTGCAATAATTCACCCATAAGGTTATGCGGGATTAGGTCTGAGCGAGTCTAGGTTTAGGTTCGATATTGGCTAGCCTAAGCCTGACTCACTCCATTGCTACCCCTACACATACAATGCATCTGTATGTGGCATTGGTGATGACATGGACTAGGTCAGTGCTAGCGCCTCAACTATGGAAGAGGGCAGGAATGATAATGATATGCACCTTCGTGGTGGAGTGGAGTAGGATGCGCTGTTGCAATGGCCTCATGGACACTACAAGAGTTATGGAGGTTGTGGAGCATCACTACCATAGAAATTGTCTGTTGTGACGGATAATAACCTCTATTAGCGACGTATATGTCTCTCGTCACTCTTATCACTTCAGTAAAACCTAGTTATTAGTGACGGGTAAACAACCCGTCACTATAGGGTGCCTTTTAGTGACGGGCCAAAATATTCACCCGTCACTACAGGTGTCCCTATAGTGATAGCCTGACAGGTGTACCTGTTGGCTCGTTACTAAAGGGTGTCATGTCGGTCCGAACGTGGTCCTATATAAACCCTTTAGTGACGGGCCAACATATACACCCATCACTATAGAATACCTTTAGTGATGGGTATTTATTTAGGCACGTCACTAATATTATGACCATATTATGAAAAATTATTTTTTAGACTGCATCCTGAATCGAAGCAAAGATTTGACAACCATCATTTTACATTACAAACACATCACAGAATGAGATAATATCACATCAACTTCATCATTGAATACCACAACACAATTTGTATTGCAAAAACATCACATACATTACATAAGTTAGCCGTTCACCAAATGTTAGAATTCATGTACATTGCAATAAACAGAAACTAATTAATGTCTCTACAATGTAATTCTCCCTTCGGAGAGATGACTTATGCCATTAAGAATGTTCCTATCCATGCATGGATGCTATGCAAGTCAAACTCCTCAAGAAAATCTTCGGGTACGATGAATTCCTGTGAAATGAGTTTTTTACATTAGTCAATATTTACATATGAAAAATAAATGTAACACAGCAATTACATATATGAAAGTATCTTACTTCCAGTGTTTGAAAATCCGCTGCCTTTAATGACATCATCATATGGCATGCGACAAAAAACCCGTATTGGTTGCTAGGAGGTTGAGTGTAGTACTGTTATGGAAATACATGATTAGTGAAGGTGACACATTTAATTGGATAAGGCAACCATTTTAAGACTTACCGACACTGCGATTTTATGCACCAACTGTAATGAGGTACAACAAAAATGAGTTCAGTGAGAATATGTTAAAGGTTTAACTTGTAATAATAAAGTGAAGAAAATATTATTGATCGATTTGCTTCTGATTATAGAGTAGTCTCTTTCAGTGCGGTCGTCATTGGGTCCTAACGGTCTCGTCGAGTTAATATACCATACGATGTTCTACTTGGGGGCGAAGAGTAGTAGGACCAGTGTCCTCCCATGTTATGTACACCCATTATGAAATATTCTTCCGGATGGATAGGGACTTAACTTGACTTACGTAAGTCACGCACGACTCCCTATCGGACTGGATGGTTGATATTGCTAACATCTGTGGGTCGAGAAATATGTATAGTCGCTTTTTCTTGCATTCTTGCCACAATAGCCTGTAGATTAAAAAAGTAATTAATATCACTAAAGGGGGTGCCCATTATTAGTGATGGGTCGTGATGTAGCCCGTCACTAATGCTAGGACCCTTGACCCGTCACTAAAGGGGTACACCCCAATCAGTGACGCGTTATAATATGACCCGTTACTAATAATGGAACTTTATTGTCAGATCTAAGATTACTAAAAGTTTTTTAGTGACACACATCTTTTATCCATCAGTAAAGCTTAGTTATTAAAGACAGTTTATGTGATAGTGCATGAGGGATTAGTGGCCACTGAAGTCATTGTATGAGTGCACAAGGGTTGACCCTGAAGGTAATTGAGGAAATGCTTGAGATGGGTATTCGACTCGCAATGTTTGGCAAAACTAACACTCTCTTGCAATGATTCAAAATGCGTGTATTTGGCTCTCTTGGATGCCATGTTGTCCTCGTCTATTGCATTGGATGAGCGATGTGTAGCAAAGACGCTTTCTTTCTACGGAGTGCCGAGGACAGTGTGAAATAACATTCCAAAACCTAAATTGCCCAGAGTTGGCTCTCATGAGTTCAACTCGAGTATTGTTGTTGCTTTCCATTGTGTTTTCAGTTGCTCTCACACCTTTGCACGAGAATCCTAGCAACACATGGACATGGTGTGACAAATTGCCTATAATCCAGCTCCTTCTGTTTACATCTTGTGCCATATGCAAGATTTTCATAAGAGAGTTGCCAATAAGTTAGTCTTGTGCAATATAGGAATATTTGATTATTTATCATGAAATAATTTAGAATATTTCTTTATTTATCAGTTGTGTGGATGATATATGGGCCAATCTGAGTTTATGATTATAGATCAGAGTGATAAATAATCAAAACCACTTTTAGGTAGCAAATAATCGATGCCACTTTTTTGGTGCCAAACCATCAATATTCCTTTTAAAAATACCTACAGAACACCATAGCCTATTATGGACCCAACTACGGCCTGCTGAAGGAACCTGTAAAAGAGGGAAAATCTCATAAGGTCTTCTTTGGCAGCCAGGGATCCCGGCCCATTCCTGAAATTCAGCTCACATGGAATTTTTCGCGGGTCAAATTTACTGAACATTTAGCAGCCCACGAGATGGGAAAAAATCGACTCAATCCATGCCACTTCCCTGGGGATATAACCCTCGCCTTGGGAGGTCGGGAAGTTCTTCCCATCGCATCGGCTCACGTCGTCTTGCAATTGCAATGGACATCACTGCCTCCATTGTGAGCTGAGAAATGCTATCGCCACCTCCACCGCGAGCACCACAAGAGGTCGCGCTCTATCGCACTTCCCTCCTCGAGGCCTAAAATGAGCCCTTCTTCTCCTCTCTTCCCCCCTAGGGTAGGTTTCCTATCTCCCTCCCCTTGCTTTACTCCTAGTGAATAGCAGGACTCTATCGGTGGGTGCAACGTAGGTCACCGGCCAACCAACGTCATTATCGATGTGCTCCTCAAATAGTAGAGAGAAAACCGAGATCACCTATGTCAGCTTCCTGATCTGCTTCGTGCTGAACTACTTCACTGGGAAGAAGTAGAACAAGGAGATCATGCTGGCCTGGGCCACCTAGTTCGCCACCAAGAACTCCATCTTCGACAAGAACTTTAGCCTCTTAGGCACCAGCAATGGCAAGGACACTCCACTGCTGCTCAGAGAAGGGCAGGACGTGTTCCCCAGCAAGAACACCAACACGTTGGAGGTGGTGATAAATGAAGAAGCACACAACTTTCTATCCCTTGCTTCCCAAATAGCAGAGGGGAAAAGAGATTTTTTTCACATGGAAGTAAAGAAGTTGGATACTACTAAAAAAGGTCCCTTTTGAGACAAATCCGTGGGTTTTTTTATCCCTAGCTCCCAAACATAGCCTAAACAGCCCAAAGGAATCCGATCAACAGCTAGGCCTGGTCCACCACTTATAGCCTCAAGCCAAACCAAGGTATAGTTGGATAAATGGACAGTGCCAAAATGGGCTGGCTCAGGCACGCGTGTACTGTTCATGACCCGACACAGTTGTTTATGGGCCGTGTCGGTATGGCCCATTTAGCCGGGTTGTGTCTGGGCCAAGAACTTGGCACGTCGGGCTGACATGGTACGACCCACTTACTGTAGCGGGCTAGCATAGCCCAGCACGACACGGTCTAGTAGTACTGTATTTTGCCACCCACGCCAGCGCTAAAAAATTCATTCCCGCTCAGCTCCACGCACTGCGCGCGTGCTGCTCCATTATTGGTCGTGTGGCTACCCACGAGTGGCTACAGGCTGCGGCGAGGTCCCATGGCGCTTGACCGGTTGACCGGCCCATTGGAGATAGTCGTTGCCACATAGCAGGAGGCCCGTCTGGCGCAGTGCATGCATGTTTTGCTACAAAATAAAATGCTCGCTCACTGCTTGCCCCCGTGTGCGTACGCCTGGCCGCTAGCCGCGTGCCACATGACGCACACGTTCGGCGCGCTGCCTCCTACTGCCTCGGGCCCACTATGCACTGCACCAGTGCTACTGTCACTTTGTGATGGAAATGTGCCCAAGAGAATTCCGGGGGAACCGGAAGTTCTGGCCTAGGGCCAAAAGTTCTGGGTTCTCAAGCATCCGGAAGTTCTGGGCCAGCCCTAATTTTGGTTTCTGGAGGAACCGAAAGTTCCGGTTGGACCGGAAGTTCCAGGCCTACCTGGACGAACCGAAAGTTTCGGGTGAGACCCGGAAGTTCTGGGTCAAAATAAATTTGATACAGAATGTTGTTTTCGGAAGTTCCGGTTGGACCGAAAGTTCTGAACAGAAACAAATTCGATACAGAATGTTATTTCTAGAAGTTTCGGCTATAACCAAAAGTTTCTGGAAAAGCTTTCTAGAACAAACTTTATTGACTGGTATAGAAACTTGAGAATTGTTCTCGAACAAGAGAAAAATGAATATGTTCTAGAGGTTCCCTATCCTGATGAACCAGCTAATAATGCATCTGCAGCTGATCGATGGGCTTATGAGAAGCATGTCAACGATTCACTCGATGCTAGCTGTCTCATGTTTGCTAGTATGTCCTTTGAGCTTCGGAAGCAAGATGAGAACAGGAATG
>KE372212.1:550471-572565 GCA_000418225.1 Zizania latifolia
AACCTCGAGCCGAGAGGTACGGTACCTCAAAGTCCTTGTTTGTGTATAGAACAAGTCATTGGCAAATGAACTGTAAGTTGTACTTGGAAGAATTCAAGAAGAAGAAGGGAAGTGAGACTTCCGCTTCCATTTCAAGTATAAATGTTATTGAAATTAATCTTACTACTCGTCCAAGCAATTCGTGGGTATTTGATACCGGATCAATGATTCATACTTGCAAATCGTTGCAAGGACTGAATAGGACAAGAAAGTGTGCAAGAGATGAATTAGATATTCGCATCGGCAATGGTGCAAAAGAGTATCCTTAAGTACTTGAGAAGAACTAAGGATATGTTCCTGGTCTATGGAGGTGAGGATGAGCTCGTTGTAAATGGTTACACCGATGCCAGCTTCCAAATCAATAAGGACGATTCGCAATCGCAGTCTAGATTTGTGTTCTGTCTCAATGGAGGCGTAGTGAGTTGGAAGAGTTCTAAACAAGAAACGGTTGCAGATTCTACAACAGAGGCCGAGTATATTGCAGCTTCGGAAGCTGCGAAGGAGGAAGTTTGGATCAGAAAGTTTATTTTTGAGCTGGGTGTTGTCCCTAGTGCGTCCAGTCCAGTGGACCTCTATTGTGATAATAGTGGTGCCATTGCGCAAGCCAAGGAGCATAGGTCGCACCAAAAATCTAAACACATACTTCGGTGCTATCACCTGATCCGTGAGATTATAGATAGAGGTGATGTGAAGATATGCAAGGTGCACACGAATTTAAACATTGCAGATCCGTTGACGAAGCATCTCTCACAGCCTAAGCATGAGACGCACTTGAGCTCTATGGATATTTGATACTTACGTGTGTGAGTCGAGTGTATGTGAAAAGAAGTTGTTTTGTCTATGCTGATGTACATTTGGATAATTGATTATCTTATTCCTTGAATACATATCTTTTATATTGATCAGCAAGTACGTGACTTATTTGTGAGACTCTTTGTGTCACGATGTTATTCTAAATGATCCCTAATCTAAGATCGTCATGTGAGACAGTGATAATTTATAGATTAGCACATCTGTCTGATTGATGATCAAGTTTCATAGATCATAGACATAGAGATGTCAAATCAGTGATGTTGACTCATGTTAGTGAACACGGAGATGGATAGACCCACTTTGAGATACTGCTGAGATTGCTATTTTATATGTGCCATCAATTGTTATCTCAAATGGTGTACCTGCAGAATTGTAAGAATTGAGATCGTCATTGATTCCAGAATGTGTAGTGCACACTTAGAGGCTTCCAAACGCTATTCCGTAACAGGGTAGTTATAAATGTTGCTTTTGGGTGTGTGATGAAACATGTCGTGGGATGTAAACGGTCAAGATGGAATTTACCCCTCCTACATAACGGGAGAGACGTTTTTGGGCTCCTCGAGGTAGTCAGATTGAAAAGTGCATGGCCATACCACTGTGATCAAAGAGTTGATCATGATTGAATCCACTACTTAATCGAGTGAAGTGTCGAGCTATCAACAAGGGTGGCACGAATCTCGCCTTGAGCTTGACTGATGTCGTGTGGTAAAGGGATTGGTGCGTGAGTATATCAAGGTTAAGAAAGTATGATTTTGACTTTGTATGCTCTCGGGGATCAATAAGTGTTGCTAGGTACCGCTATTGATCGACGATTCGGAATGGGTTTTCGGGTAGTGGCTATTGCATATGAACCTATCGGGTCACACGCTTAAGGAGATATGATTTTAAAACTTGCAAGAATTGGCTCTTGTGCAAGTGGGAGATTAATGGAAATGTGCCCAAGAGAATTCTGGGGGAACCAAAAGTTCTGGCCTAGGGCTGAAAGTTTCAGGTTCTGGAGCATCCAGAAGTTCCGGTCATACCGGAAGTTCTGGGCCAGCCCCAGTTTCGGTTTCTGGAGGAACCGAAAGTTTCGGGTGAGACCTGAAAGTTTTGGGTCGAAATAAATTCGATACAGAATGTTGTTTTCGGAAGTTCCGGTTGGACCGAAAGTTCTGGACAAAAACAAATTCGATACAGAATGTTATTTTCGGAAGTTCCGGCTATAACCGGAAGTTCTGGGCTAAGCGAACAGATTAGATCTGTTGGGCTTTAATACAGATTAAAGGCTCGTGATGGGGCACTATATAAAGAGAGGAGGGGTGAGCACGAAAGACTGTTGCTGCTGTTGCTCTTGGTTGAGAACCTTAGCCGCCACCTCTCCTCTCTCCTCGATTGCAAGGGTTGTGATTGATCTCCCGGATCTCGCGAGTGGTGCTAGCACTCCGTCACGAGGTGATCCTGTCCCCGGACGTGTGGATACCGTGGAGGCACAGCTCCAATAGCGGTGCTTGTCTTCTTCCCGTGGAGTTCACCGGATCGCCGGATCGTGTTGTCTCCATCATCAGATTATCGACAAACGGACGGAGTTGAGCAAGGACGCGCTTCCCTAACATCTTCTTCCACTGCACTAGCGTGTCTTATGTTAGAAGGTAATGATCCATGATCCCATTACACGCATGGTTCCTAGGCTAACATGGTAAATTTTTAAAATTAAGTGCTAGCGTAGCCTCCCCATAACCCAATACTTTGGGCCTCGTGCCTACCGCCCGTTCTATTAAAAAGAGCTGTTTGAAAATAAAAAATTAAAAAATTTTAAGAAAAATCAGAAAATATTTTTCTTGGTTTCTAGACTGACAGGCCAACGCCGGCCCGGTAGACCGCTAACGGGCCGTGCCGGTATGACATAGCATGGAAAGCCGTTGAGCCATGCTGAAAGCATGACATGTGGGCCAACATAGCATGACCCGCTAAGCCAATCGTGTCTAATGGGCCGTGCCTAACGGTGTCTCGGCTGGATTGGCACGGCCGCCCGTTTTGCCATGTATAAGCCAAGGCACGTCATAGATTTTTTCCCTCGAGAAAACTCGACTACGCAAGGGCCTTAATCCTGTCGCTAGCCACAAGCCATCAGCCGTGAGGCATTGGGAGAGTACAGAGAGAGACTAGGATGTGGACGAGCAGCATAGGACAGGCCAGTCACCAGGACATGACCGATCGGTGCCCCGTACACCTGGCTAGTGCCGCACCGGTGCCCCACATGCCACACCGACGCTAAGGGCTAGGGCTCGGCACCACGGCCACAGTGTAGCCGCGTCGGGGCTACCCTTGAGTGGCAGCGTCACCAGCGATGGCTTGAACGCCTACGCGTACTCGGTTAGGTTCATCGTCACCTCCCCTAGCACCGGACATCCCACGGCGTCACCATCAACAGCATCGTCTTCTCCGGTAGCTGAATCAGGAACCACCAGAGCACCTCCTTCGGTCTGCAGGTAAGTCCTGATTGTGGAAGCTTGAACCCATGGGTTATCCGTCGGGTTTTGGGTACCCGATGGATTTAGGTATAGGTCCATTTTTAAATCTATGGGTTTTATGGATTTAGATTTAAATAGATTTCACGAGTTTGCTTCGTGGACGGGTTTTCACAAAACTAACAGGTTTTAAACCCGCTGCCATCCCTACTCACGCTGCTGTGGCGGTGTGGCCTGGCCTCTCGATTCTGGAAGACCGGAAGGCTAAAGCGGCGCAAGCAGCACGGAAAACACGGCAAGCGAGCGAGATAATTATCTTCTATCCGCCTCCTGCTGCCCATCTAGCAGGGGCCGGAGCGGCGGTGGCAGCGGCAGCGGCAGACGACCCACCATGCAGAGTGCGGGGACGCTGCTCTCGCACTCGCCGCCGTAGCTCGACTAGGTACCTCTCCGCAGCCACCGCCGCCGCCACCGTCTCTCCCTACCCCGCTGTGTTCCCATCCTCCCCTCCACCGTGCGTGCCCCCGTGCCCCTCCGGTGCCGCCATCGGCACCTTCACTGCTCCGCCGTCGACAGTGGAGCCAGCCGGGATGCGGAGCGTGTCTCGCCACCGGCACTTCAGCAGCGGGAGGAGTCGCCGTCGGGCAGCCTCGGCGCCGCCCTCGAGGACCTATCTCCTGAAACCGGTGCGCCTCTTCTCGTGCTCCCTTTTTACCACTGTACTATAGACGTGTTGGCCATGCCGTTTCCTTAGCTATAAGTGTAACGATTGAACGCGGTACCGGACATTTCTTTTAAGAGGGGAGAGGGTGTCACCCAGCTGCTTGCAAAATTTTATGAAAACATGTTTCCTAAAGAGAACAAGAAATTTCATAATACTGTAGGCATCTTGGTGTAAACATAAGTAACTACAGATTTAAGAATCATCAATTCAATGAAACAGTAGATTAGGCGTAATGTTTTGACTGCAGATTTAGGGGCTCGCTTAACATGCAATAGTTTTTAGCCGGCAAGGCTCAATTGCAGTTATCTCTGGCTCTCAGATTCCATTGGTTCATTCAAATTTGATATACCTATGCACAAATGATCTTATATCTTAAGAAGAACCTCCAGGTCTCATGTGTTTATGCTTTCAAACATCCATAGAAGATCCTGAGCGAGGTGAAGCCCGTCATCAACACTAGATGTGTCTTTTGTTGGAGTAAAAAAAACAACTGAAAAAGGTGAATGAATGAAAACTACACATTTTCAGAATTATTGTGCTAAAATACTGAAGCTCAATTTCTAGAAGTTAGAGCAAAATCTATATCATTGGACTGTACTGAACATAACTATTGTAGCACCATTGTGTTTTTTTTTGTCATAACCATTATATTTATATTCATGGTATAGCATGTACTTTTTGTTATTATAACTTGACGGGGTTTCTTTCTGGAGTATGTGATAACTCAAATTTAACTTTTACAGTCCAAAATGGATCCTTTGGAGGTGTCGCACAGGAAGAAGGACAGAGTAGTCTGTACAATTTTTTTTACCCGAGCAAAGAGCTACTTCCTGATGATAAGGAGATGAGTATAGTTGATCATCTAGAGGAACTTCGTGATAGGATATTTGTCTCATAATTGGCTGTTGGTGCTGCGATACTTGGTTGTTTTGCTTTCTCCAAAGATTTGATTATTATTCTAGAAGCACCAGTTAGTGTTCAAGGTGTTCGATTTCTGCAGTTGTCTCCTAGAGAGTTTTTCTTTACAACATTGAAGGTAAACCTCTAACAATCTAAAAGGACATACTCTAAATTAAATTTATTTTGTAAGGTTATCATATGTTATATGGTGATAAAAATCTAAGATCTCTTGGTATATGTAACAATAGCAAGTCCTTAAGGAACACATGGTGCTTCTTAGAGTAAATTTCACAGAATTACTATCAATCTGTCATGAACCAAAATACCAAATTCATGATGGGATAAACAACGATGGTAGGGTAGTTGGGCGGCCTTGCTATCGTGGCCATACAAGAGATGATTGATGGCACTGCATGGAGACCTTTAGTGGCAACAACTGAGGTGGTGCGGTGGGACTTGACATCTCCTTGTCATCTACCACCTGTTGCTCAATACGCTCCTCTACCTTCATTGTGTTCTTTGCTTGGCTTGACAACAGTGAGGCCCTCAATTTAGCCAACTTCACCCTCAACTCATCAAAGATTGCAGTGAGGGAATGCCTATTAGCCTAGCTCACCCTCTTAGTTGGTGTTGGGTGTTGTTGGTCATGGCTGATTGCTCATACTAGATGTCCAACCAACAGAAACTGTCGTATATTGCACGATTGTGGAATGTTCATCGAGCATGCTCCATGTCTGCATGAGATTGGAATGGAACAAAGGCCTCCACACGAGATCCCCTTTGTAGCATAAGGATCTTCTCGACGCCATCGACATCAAACACCTAACGGGCACCTCCTCGGTAACCGGGTAGAGTATATGGCTCACTGTGACATGGAGAACAACTTTCGTAGTTTTAAGATCGACATTGGAAGCCATGGTGAGTGGCTATGATACCAAGTTATCATGAACCAAATTCATAACGGGATAAAGACCGTTGGAGGATAGTCGAGCGGCGTCAATTGCTAGGGATGAGAGGACATTAGACTAGGATGATGAACATTGAGGAAGATTAGACTAATTCTTCATTGTTTAATGAAATAGAGATACAACCGATCCTTATATAGATGGCATGGCTTGACTCTCAAGAAATTAATCTCTGAAATCTAGAAAACAGAGTACATTTCAATCTAATCTTATCTCTAAAATAAGAATCCTAATCTTATCTCTAAACTAACAAATCATAAACTTATGCTACAGTATCGCATGGGTACTACTCACACTCTATATTAGGCTAGGTTGTTGACCTTGGCCTCCAGGCCCAATGCCCATGACAACTACCAATAAGTTTTGCGATATTGTGGCTTAAATCTGTAATTTTGTGATAAGTTTGTCAAAACACCTGTAGCTTTGTGAATTTTTCTCTGTTTCTTTATTATAATGTTTCGGCAATGAGCAATGTACTCTGAAATTGATGCATAGCACATTAACTAGTGTTTTCCACAAGCATATGAAGTGTATTATAGCTATTGAATTGGTATAGGACTAAAAACTGGCAGACTATGGCCATAACATCGTAAAGATTGAAAATATGAAAATCCTCCTTGCTTGGTCAATCGGTCAGGAAGCTTAGACGCTAGTTCACATGGTCACACTTCGGAGCCCATTTTTGTCTCCAATACAATCACAGTGCAAAGCTACAGCCTACAAGTAACTATATTTGCCTATGCGTAATAAGCATGCACTTGACATAGGGCTCTCAGGTTGTTGAAGTTAGTGCAGTGAAGTTTCTAGCTGCTGAGGGCAGCAAGACTGGTGGTGAAGGAAAAGGGATGTTGGGTTAAGTTTTTAGAATGTACGCTAGGCTCACATAGATGCAGACAATCGCAATACATGACACAATCTCGATGCACTAATCTACTTTACTCAAATGTTGTGGAAGTATAATTTCTGAAATAATTTGATTATTGTATGTTGAAACTTGTGAACATGACAGTTACATCATTACTGGATGTGCACTAGATGAAAACCCATAAGTAACAAAAACAGAAATTACATAATATTGCAATATTCATGTTCATTGTTCTATGTAAATACATGCAGATTGCAAGAGGTTAACTATGCACAAAGCCACAAACTGATGCACACTCTGGTCTATAAGCTGCTCTAGAGAACATTAGAGTGTGTAGTCATTGTTCTATTTGATTGGTCTAGCAATTCAACTCTTGCTGACATAGTTATTTTCATTGATGTGCAGGTCTCTGGTCATTGTGGCCTTCTACTTGGGAGTCCAGTTATTTTGTATGAGATAATAGCATTTGTGCTTCCAGGTTTAACAAAGGATGAACGTAAATTCCTAGGGCCCATTGTTTTGGCATCTTCTGTACTATTCTACCTCGGCATTTTCTTCTCCTACACAGTTCTTGCACCTGCAGCATTGAACTTATTTGTGAACTACGCAGAAGGGGCAGTGGAATTGCTATGGTCTATTGACCAGTACTTTGAGTTTGTACTTGTGCTTTTATTTAGCACAGGATTATCCTTTCAGGTAAGCAAATTGTCCTATATGTTTGGATTTTGATGACTGTTGATTGTTGTCATGTGGTCGTCTATTTCAACTACTATTTGAGCATAACTGAAATTGGAATGAAAGTAACCATTGGACCTTAGGATGATCTGTGCCATCTGCATAGACAAATGGCCCTATAGCTTATAGTTTTTTATCCCTCTGCCTTTTTAGAGGTATAGCTTATAGTTTTGTGAATACCTGTATTCTTTGATTGGTGGAAGGATTGCAAATTAATAAATTATCTGAGTTTATACACAATAAATTTCTTATACACAAGTATAAGTCCATACTTGGAGAGACTATTTCAAAATGTTGTTTGGAAAATGTTCTCTAGCATATCTAGTTTGTTTTTTATTCTAAACTTAATTCATGAGTTTAGTTTTTTCCATTACAGTATATCAATGTATCATGAAATGTTTGACTGAATATAACCGTAACTTTTCTCTCTGCCTAGTACCTGATACAGGACCGATATGGTAGGTTTGCAGTTTAGCATAAAAGCAAATCCATGGTTTAAGCAGCAACAGTATAACAATCGAACTAGTTCAGAGGGTATTCCCAATGAGACAAACAATTTATCGAAGGGACCCTTTGTCCAAAGATTGTAGTCCAGATTTACCATAATAGAATAATTGAATGAGCAGGTGCAGATGATCTGTCTTCATCTTGAGGCTGAGTCTCTCTATTTTATCAAAAAAAAGGAGTAACTCAGTCGATCATAGAATTATTATGTGATCTGATCTTCATATGGGTGCTTTTGCTCATCAATCCTTGGTTGTAGAGGTAAGGCAAATCAAAGTGGTAAATTCAAAGCAACTAAGCAAGTGAATTCAAGGACAAGATTACAGAACATCTTGATCATGTATAATCTATCGTTGCTAATTTGAATCGGCACCTGAATGCCTGAATAAATCATCATATGCCGATGCAACTGTCTCTAAGCTCATTGATTTCTTTTTATGTGTTGCTAATGTAATCATTAACTAAATGATTGATGTGAAAACTGTTCTTGATGTCAGTGATCCGAATTATCATAGAACAGCTCCACGAAATCATTTTACTACTGAAATATATCTATATTCTTAAAAAGCAAAATGAGCATCTTGTATATTTACAGTTCCCATGCTATTCTTTTCCAGGTCCCTGTTTTCCAGCTACTGCTGGGACAAGTCGGATTGATCTCAAGTGACCAAAAGCTTTCCGTCTAGAGATATGTTGTTGTTGGCGCGGTAGTTGCTGCTGCTGTGCTTACACCGTCGACCGATCCGTTGACTCAGATGCTTTTGGCTGGTCCACTGCTTGGTCTATACTTGGGTGGAGCTTGGATGGTCAAGCTAACCGGTCGATAATTGCTGCAAGTATTTTGGTGATCGAATATTGAATGTGTATTAGCATCGTAGTGCCATGTCTGGAATTCCAGTACTTATTGTGTATTAATCTCCATCTAGAAATCAACTAGGGTACACAATATATAATATTGATAAATATAGTAAGTATTACATTTATGGTGTGTTTGTAAGTATTACATTTATGGTGTGTTTGTATATAGATAAGGGCATGTTTGTTTGCCTACACTAAGGCTAGGCTTGTCTCCAGACGTGTAGGGAACCATTGTTTGGGTGCCTAGGCGGTGGAACGGGCATGTTTTGGTGGATGCAAAATCGACACACTGACTTGGTTTGGCAAAAACAGATTTAGTTTTTGTTTCCCTCGAGCTTGGTTGGTGGGAGTGAAAATCTTGCACGCATGAATTGCATCGCACAGGCTCCCTAGGATATGGAAACTATTTTATTCTAGGGTTGCGTTCTTTTAGCTCTCTTGTGTCCACACCCTAAGCCCTCTCTCTCCCTCCTTGTGCTTGGACCTCTATAGTCACTACGTGGATTTAGAGTGGAGCTAACCTCTCGAGTTTGTGTCTCTCCCTTCTTGTGCTTGGACCTCTATAGTCACTATGTGGATTTAGAGTGGAGCCAACCTCTTGAGTTTGCGCCTAGAAGTTGAGGTAAGTGTTCCATATATTTCTCTTCAACCTTGTTTCTTTGTGGATTTAATTGCATTTGTGCCTTATGATTATTTTTAATCTGCTTATTTAGATCTGGTTTATGGGATATTATAACATGTTCAATGCAAATCTTGTGGTGTGGACCGGATCTCTCTTATGCTTATCGCTCGCCTAAAATGGAATCCATTGATTTTGTTGCTACATTTGTTTCTCCCTCAATTTTTTATGTTGTCAGTTCGTATTACTCTAATTTTGTGTGCATTTCCTTCATTGTAATATGTATTTTTGTATGAATATTTAGATGGAAATACAAGGTTAGTGTTATGTCTTGGTTGCTAAAGTTGTTGCTTTAGTGGTGGTTGTGCAAGCTTACATGATTCTTATGCTTAGACAGTCTTAGCATCCACACCGTCATTTGCTTATGGCCTAATGTTGAGAGGGACCAAGAGCGACTGAACAACCAAAATAGGATATACAATTGTCACGAAGTGGAGTGTGTGGAGATGTTACACATGAGAAGAGCATGTTTTTCGTTTGTATGATCAGCTAAAAGAGATGAATTTGCTTGAACATACCATCAACTCAACTATAGAGGAGCAGGTGTCCATGTTTCTTCATGTGGTTAGCCACAATCAAAGATTTATGGTGTTCAAATAAATGTACCATCAACCCATAGAAACAATAAACCGATATGTTAGGTATGTTTTGGCTGCTATCGGTGAACTACAAGGGAAGATGATCAAGACTCTATCACATGAAACCCACCCTATAATTGAAACCAGCAATAGCGGTACATGTACTTCAAGGTAGATGTGTAAGTGTTAGTTGATTACACAATATCAGTATGTTAAACTTTTGTTTTTTGTTATAACATAAGATTGCATTGGCGCGACCGATGGTACGCATGTTCATGCTATAGTCCCAAAAGAAATTGATGCAACCTTTAGGGGTAGGAAGAAATACCCAACTGAAAATGTCCTTGCATCAGTTGATTTTGATTTGAAGTTTACACACGTCATGGCTGGTTGGGGAGGGTTTGCCCATGATACACTCGTTCTTGCAGATGCTCTAGAAAGGGACGATAGGTTAAGGGTACTTCTAGGTAATGCTTGTACATATATATACATTCCATAGCTAACCATGCTCAAATCTTTCTAGCCCAATACTTAGTGTGGACCTTGTCTTTATGTGTAGTAAAGTTCTACCTAGTCAATGTTGGTTACGCATGCCGCCCTAGGTTCCTACCTCTATTTCGAGGTGTCTGATACCACCTACAAGAATATGGTTGAAGAAACTATCCTTATAATATTAGAGAGTTATTCAATTTAAGGCACTCTTTCAAATATGTTATAGTCGAAAGGGTTTTTGTTACCTTGAAGAATAGTTTTTGTATTCTTGACAACGAACCCTTCCATCCATAACGAACATAAGTAAAGTTAGTTCTTGCTTGCTGCACATTGTATAATTGGATTATGAGTCAGCTTTGATGAGGTTGTCCCTTCAAAGGACTAGTGGATAGCCAACAACAACAATCCTTCCAATGTAGTAGAGAATGACATCCCACTGAAGGACAACTCTAGTTAGGATTAGAAGAGAAGCACGTGGGCAAATGAGATGTGAGAATCGGAGAACTTCTCACATCTAGAGTTGATTATGAACTCTTCATTATTATTGTGGTGGCATGTACTAATAAATTTGGGTATGCGGGTCATGGACAATATTACATTACCTTTTATGATAATAACATTTGTTTAATGAAATTATTCATTACTACATCATGTTGTTGATTATCAGCTGATTGTGTTCTATATAAATTGGATAGGTTCTACGTCATGAGGTGGACATCTATGATGTCCTCCTTTGTATTCAGGTGTATATGTGAGTTAACTGCTTTTGGGGTAAAGATCGACAAAGGGTTCAAATAGATTCATCTGAACCAAGTTGCTAGAGCTTTGCATGAGTTTTTGCAGGCATTCAGGTCATCGGTATGCACGTATACAACCACATGCGCAAGTGGCGACAACGGTGGATTAGGATCTACAAATTGTGGGAGTTGAGTGGAGCTCTTTAGGACAACAAGTTATTTGTTATCAATCTAGAACAAGAGCACTACAACATGCATGTGAAGGTAAGTTAGTTTGCTTACCGCACTTGCTCTCAAAATGTTGTTTTTGATCTGAATAGAGCATTGAGAGCATGTCATTCCTAGGAAGGCACATTCGAAGGATGTAGAGTTCTCAACAAGCATATTAACAACTAAATCCAACTTCTAACAATTTTCAGTGCTAGCTAGGCAACTGGTAGGTTCACAATGGGCTCTAATGAGCCACTAACACCCTCTGATGTAGCTGAAAGAAGATATTAGGATGGACAAGGCGTCAAACAACAATCAAGAATGTTGACAATAGAAATACAAGTGGCAAGAGAAAGAGGTCTACATTATGTGAGGAGTTTCTACTGTTCTCCAATATGATTGACTCAATCAACAGTGTTGATGTAACAATTCGCGAGACTCTTCTCAAAGAAGTGCATTTCTAGCTGTACTGATCTGTCATAGACCGCTGTACCGATCTGTCATAGACACTCCTGACTTTAGTCAGAAGGCTCTAATGATGGCTTTCTCCCATTTGCTTAGGACCTTCCTAGCCAAGAACTGCCTTTAAAAACCTTCCATCTAATAGTATTGTACCGACTAATTAGCTACTTGTAAGTTTAATCTCTCGCTAGACAATGGATTATGATATTATATTTTGTGCACCTTTGGGACTAGTACATGTGACAACATGTTTTGTGCAATACCTTCTCCACTAGGGGTGGGCTGTCGGTTTTGTAAGTTTTTTTTGGTTTTCAGGAAGTTCGGTTTTTGAAAAATAAGAACCGAACACATTGCAGAATGGAGCAAAACTGAAGCTAAAAAACCGAATAAATTCGGTTCAGTTTTAGTTGTTTGGTTTACTGAACTGTTGTGGACTACAGACTACGTAGAAATAATACATGTAGATTGCATTGTGAAATATACATATCCATAACTCTATTCACTAGGGTAAAACCAATGCATTCCCCTTTCATCCACCTAGAGCACACATGAAACAAAATGAAGTGAAATTTTGCACTTTATGAGAAGTCGTATAAGTGTATAACCCCCTTCTTCCCATGAAGAAGTGCATTCCTAGATGTATCGATCTGTCATAGACACTCTAACTTTAGTCAGAAGGCTTTAATGGTGGCTTTAGCTCATTTGCTTAGGACCTTCCTTGCCAAAAACTGCTTTTAAAGACCTTCCATCTAATAGTACCGTACCAACTAATTAGCTAGTTGTCAGTTTAATCTCCTGCTGGACAATGGATTACGATAGAGTACTTTGTGTACCACTACCAATGAAACAGTCTTTTGTGACGGAGCTTTACTGACGGATAAATGACGCACGTCACTAATATACTTTTAGTGACAGACCGTTTTTCACATGTTAGTAATGTTGTCTTAATTGTGATGGGTCGTAATGTGGCCCGTCACTAAAGAGGAGGCACCCCCAGTAGCGACAGGTCACATTACGACCCGTCACTAACGGGTCAAATAATCAGTGACGTCACTAATGACAACGCCGATCATTAGTGACGGGCGGTAGTTACTGACCATAACTATAGGTGTGTATAAATAGGTAGGGCCAACAGAATGCTTTCATATAGCGTAGAACCCTAAACCCTAGCGGCCACGTGTTCTCCTCCGCTGTCGTTCTACCGTCGCGCTCCATGCGTTCCGCAGTCGCGCTCCACACATTCCACCGTCGTTCTCCTCCATCATTGCGGCCTCCGTTCCGTAGCGACCTCCGTTCCATCGTGGCCTCCTCCGCTGGTCTTCGTTCCAGCGTGGCCTCTTCCATCGCATCCTCTGTTCCGTCGCCGACTAGGGGTGGCAATAGCCCCGACGGGGCTGGGGACCCGCCCCTATGGGGCCGGGGCTGGGTCAAAATTTTGACCCATGGGTCCGTCGGGTCGGTGCTCCGGTTTAGGTCAGGGTCAGGTCTAGATCTGCTATTTGCCCCACGGGTCCCCGGCCTAGTAGAAAAAAGGCCAATAAGCTGTTAAAACATATACCACTTGGCCCTCGTCTCGTTTCTCATTCCAACCGCTAGAAGCCAATAGCATCACCCCATTCCCCACCGAGCTTCCCCCGCCATTCCCCATCGTGCTCCCTCGTCGTCCCCCACCGCGCGCCCTGCCTTCCTCCACCGAGCTCCCCCACCGTCCTAGGTGGCCAGCCACCAGCTCCCCTACTGTCCCGGTCGCTCTGCGCGCCACTGCCGTTCACGCCGAGGCCACGTGCCCCACTGTCGTCCCTGGCCAGCACCCTGCCGTTCTCCTGCTAGCCCCGACCGTGAGCTCTAAGCCCCACCGCCATCGGAGATTATCCTTCCGCCTCCGCCGCCACTAGATCTGACGCCACATCGAGCTTCGCCGGCTGGATTTGCCACCTCGAGCGCCGTCGTCGGTAGCTCCTCCGCCGCCGTCAGCTTTCCTTTCCTCTCATGCTGCCCCCTAGTCGCCTCCTAGCCATCCCCTTCTACTCCTAGTGTCGGGTTTGCAGGGGACCCGCTAAGTTTATGGGGACCCGGCGGGTCTAGGTTCGGGTTAATATTTTAACCCACGGGTCTGAGCAGGGCGGGTCCAAGCGAGGCGGGTTTGGGTTCGGTATTGACCAACCTGGACCCGACCCGACCCATTGTCACCCCTATCGCCGACCCTCCTCACCGCTGCATCGTTTTATGCATGTTCTCCTCCTAAGGTCCTCCTCATCCTCCTCCTCCTCCATCAAGGCTAGGGTTTGTGACTTGTTGCTTTGTGAATATGTTCCCTAATTTGCTCAATGAAGAGAAGACTATTAGTATGAGGATGTGTGT
This sequence comes from Zizania latifolia, assembly GCA_000418225.1. Taxonomy (NCBI): domain Eukaryota; kingdom Viridiplantae; phylum Streptophyta; class Magnoliopsida; order Poales; family Poaceae; genus Zizania; species Zizania latifolia. Next base: position 564,844 of record KE372212.1, read on the forward strand.
GATATTTAGGCTCTTTTTTAGTTTTGACAAGTTTGTTAATACAATAATTACATTACGTGCTACTATTATTGTTTCTATATTATGCGTTCCATGAAGAGAAGGCTATTAGTATGAGGATGTGTGTAATAATTAGGTTTTTTTTGTTTTGACAAGTTTGTTCATGCAATGATTATATTACGTGCTACTATTATTGTTCCTATATTTTGTTCATGAAATGATCCTACATTATGTGTCCACTTTCATATAGTTTGGTCCTTTACGTTTCTTTTTCTTCAATATTCTTTAGGGTAACATTTAATTAATTAGTTATCACACACACCTGTAAATTAAAATATAGTCTAGTGGCGAGAAGGCTATTAAGTTGGCAACCCGACATCTGAGAGTAATCCGTGTTTTTGTCTTTTGGTTTACACAACTATTATTGTACTTTTTTCCATCTTTGTTAAATATAACACGAATTAGGGACATGGCAAGCCTCCCAAGTGATAAACATGGCACTTCCACTGGATATTGTGCTTCCAGCAGTAGACAGGCCCATGAGACGGTATTATTTTACTTTTTTTTGCTGTCCCGTACTATAAGTGCAATGTTTAGTTATACCAATCCATGCCAACAATATAGGTAGCAACTTATGTTCCTCAGTCTTTCCTTCTGAGAATCCATCATTATGTCTAAGGGCGTCACTAGGTTTATATATTGTACATTGCATATTCTATTCATATGGTAACAAAACTAACAAACTAATACGATATTATCTCACTATTGTAGTTTCTAACAAAAAAACTTTGCCGCTAACCATAACATTTAATATGATGACACCCTTATGATATCAATAAGGGATGTGTGCACCAATATGGTTGAGGTTGCGAGCTATCGAGGCAGGTTTTGCCTCTACAAAGGGTAGGGTGAATTTTGTTCTTGAGTCCGTCTAGTAGAAGGGGACTATGTAAAACTAACAATGGGACCTTAATTGTCTTGTATGGCTACTATTTTCAATAATTTTAGTGATGAGAAGACCGCATAAACATAAAAGTAGAGAACAGTGATAGCGGTATTTATAGCAAACTCACATTACGTACTAAAAATGCATATTTTGTTTATGTACTTATCGATTTTTTTTATAATGACAGGTGAGGATCCTAGCAATGCTGCAAAGAAGAAGGGGAAGAAGATATCTAGGGAGGGCGATATCGACCAAATGAACAAACTAAAGAACATTTGTTATTTCAAAAATCATACAGATGTAACTCCAGCAAAAAAGGCTCTCCTGCAAGACACCTCGGCAGGTTTATCCTCTACGACCTAGTTATATGTCTACATAATAAACAACTCGATCATCAACAAGAAGTCGGTGGTAAGCTCTTTCCACATGCTAGAAAAGCAAACATCTACATATATATGCACTTGATCTTGTCTAACTAGCTTTGTATAAATTTTATTGTAATAGTACTTTTTAAGACAGTATTGTGAGAAGTACATTATACCTCACCTACACTAGCAGATCACCCAGATTCAAGTGGCAGCAGCAGGTACTGAGGCAGTCCCAATTGGGGTGCATAAATCCACATATGGACAGTGCTACTTAACTACTGATTTTAGCTAATTTCTTTAAGATAACGCGTTAGAAGTTGGCACAGTATGCGCCTTCCATTTCAACATCAACAATGGTGCAATTGAGGATGTTATGTATGTGGTGTAATTTATTGTCAACGTTACAAATCCTGAGAGAGGAAACCTAAGGTATGATGTCTTCCTGTCCATCTTCCTTTTTACACTGATAGCCATTGTGTATATTGTAGTGATTCTTTTTTCTTCAGGGATAAGGAGTACAGGGTGACCATAAAAGAGGCTACAAAACTAGACATATATAGCCTTAAGCAATTCATGGCTGGTAGATAGAGAATCTCCGTAGGACACTATTCAAACTCTTGATATTGCTCTTAGAGAATGCCTCAATGAAAGTTAGAAATTAGCTAGAAGTTAATCTTATGGAGATTTATTTTAGCTAATTTCTTCGAGATAACAAGTTAGAAGTTAATATATGTGATATTAATTTGGTTATGAATCTTCTGTGATGAATTATCTATGTTCTGTAATGAAACTTCTGTGATGTGTGCTTTGGAATGCTGGATGTTGGTTGCTAAATCCTGGCTTTGATTCAGAATACAGCCTAAAAATTATTATTTTTAAATAACTATACTATTAGTGATGGGTGACAATAATCACCTGTCACTAGAGGTCCCTTTAGTGACGGGTGATATTATGACCCATCACTAAAGGGCCATAACAGATAAGCCGATAGGCCCCCCTTCAGTGACAGGTGAATATTGTCGTGTCACTCGTCACTAAAGGTTGACCCTTTAGTGACGGATAAACAACCGTTACTAATGACCTGTTTTCACTCACGCGATAAGAGTGATAGGAAACTTGCCCGTCACTAATAGATGTTATTGCCGGGCCTAGGTCATGCCTTGTGTCGGCCCATAGTCTACTCTCCCTCACCCCCCCTTTGATCCGCCTCCGTGTCGAGCCCCTTGACCTCGACCCCGACGGCCGACCCCCAATCTACAGATCCGCCACACCCGGCGCCACCCCTCAGCCCTACTCTGATCCATCGCCACGCCGCACCCCCATCCTCGATGGTTGGCCCCTGATCCATAGATCCACCATGTCCGACACACATTTCTTGGAATTTTACATATTGAACCGTTTCAATACCTTGTCAATGTACATGCTTTGACTTAATCCAATTAACCTTCTCGATCTATATCTTTAGATCTTTATGCCCAAAATATATGCTGCCTCTCCAAGATCTTTTATTGAGAAACTTTTTTCTCAACGAAGACTTGACAGCATCTAGCATAGAAATATCATTTTCGATCAACAATATGTCATCTACAAATAAGACTAGAAACATAAGTGAGCTCCCATTAGCCTTTTTGTAACATACAAGGCTCTTCTTCATTCTTGATGAAGCCAAACACTTTGACTACCTCATCAAAACGAAGGTTCCAACTCCGAGAAGCCTGCTTCAACCCATAAATAGACCTTTGCAGCTTGCAAACTTTCCCAGCATTCTCTAGATCATCAAGACCTTCATGCTGTGTCATGTACACATCCTCACTTAGGTTTTCGTTAAGGAAAGTCGTCTTGACATTCATTTGCCATATCTCATAGTCATAAAATGTGGCAATTGCTAGGATGATCCGGATAGACTTTAGCATAGCGACGGGCGAAAATATTTCATTATAGTCAACACCTTGAATCTGCCTGAAACCTTTTACCATTAATCGTGCCTTATAGATGTGCATATTTCCATTAACGTCTATCTTTTTCTTAAAAATCCATTTACACTCGATAGTTTTAACACCATCAGGTGGATTGACCAAGTTCCAAACTTGATTCTCTCGCATGGATTCTAACTCAGATCTTATGGCTCCAAGCCATTTCTTAGAGTCTGGTCCCATCATTGCTTCTGTATAGGTCTTAGGTTCATCATTGTCCAACAATAATACGTTGCACTGCCTAGTGGTTAAAAACACAAATCGCTCGGGCACACGACTCAACCTCTCCGACCGACGTGGGGCTGGTGTCTCGACAACAGACTCTGTAACATCTTGCATGTCGAGTTGTGGTTCAATTGGAGCTGAAACATTTTCTAGTGGTTTTCGAACCTCTTCGAGTCGCACTGTGCTCCCACTAACCTCTTTTGAGAGAAACTCTTTCGAGAGAAATTCTTTTTCCAGAAAAACACCATTCTGGGGTACAAACACTTTGCCTTTTTCCCGGTTATAAAAGTAATATCCTTTGGTTTTTCTAGGATATCCCACAAAGAAGCATTTATTAGATTTGGGAGTGAGCTTATTAGACGTCAAACGCTTTACATAGACTTCACAACCTCAGATCTTTAGAAAAGATAATCCGGGACGCTTCCCAGTCCATATCTCATATGGTGTCCTCTCTACAGATTTAGATGGAACTCTGTTTAGTGTGAAAGCAGCAGTTTCTAAAGCGAATCCCCAGAAAGACAATGGAAGATCAGTTTGACTCATCATCGACCGGACCATATCCAACCAAGTTTGGTTCCTCCGCTCGGACACCCCATTCCACTGAGGTGTACCAGGTGGAGTCAGCTGTGGAACAATTCCACACTGCTTCAGATGATCATTAAACTCATGGCTCAAATATTCACCTCCACGATCCGATCGTAGAAATTTAATTGTCTTGCCAGTATGATTTTGTACCTTATTCTGGAACTCCTTGAACTTTTCAAATGATTCTGATTTATGCCACATCAAGTAGACGTAACCATATCTACTAAAGTCATCGATAAAAGTTATGAAGTACTAAAATCCACCTCTGGCTGTAGAACTCATTGATCCACATACATCAATATGTACAATGGCCAACAATTCATTTGCCCTCTCACTCTGACCAGTGAAAGGCGTCTTAGTCATCTTGCCAAGCAAACAAGACTCACATGTGTCAAATGATTCAAAATCAAATGACTCCAAAAGCCCATATCTATAGAGATTCTACATGCGCTTCTCATTTATATGACCCAGACGACAATGCTAGATATAGGTATGATTCAAATCATTGAATCAAGGTTTCTTCGTATTAATATTATAGATATGTGTATCATCAAGATTCAGAATATATAAGCCATTCAACAATGGACAAATACCATAGAGCATACCATTCAAAAATATCGAACAACATTTGTTCTTTATTACGAATTCAAAACCATATTCCTCTAAACATGATGAAGAGATAATGTTTCTGCCCAAGGAGGGAATAAAATAACAGTTATTTAACTCCAAAACTAATCCTGAGGGAAGCGACAAAGAATAAACGCCGACGGCCAACGCAGCAACTTTTGCACCATTGCCGACGCGAACATCCAATTCGCCTCTTGCGCACTTCCTAGTCCTTTTCAGCCCCTGCAACGATTTGCAAGTGTGAATCATTGATCCGGTATCAAATACCCATTAATCACTTGGACGAGTAGTAAGATAAATTTTAATAACATTTATACCTGAAGCGGACGTCACACTCCCCATCTTTTTCTTTTGTTCTTCCAAGTACAACTTGCAATTCCTCCATCAATGACCAGGCTTATGGCAGTGGTGACAAGTGTCAGAACTAGCAGAGCCCGACTTGGACTTTCCCATCGAATTAGACTTAGAGCTCGAGATCGCATCTGGAACTTTAGCCTTTCCCTTACGCTTTATCTTCTTACTTTCCTTTTGAACCATCATCACATGACTAGGATTTTTCTTAAGGTTTTCCTCGGCTGTCTTGAGCATCCCATGCAATTCAGCCAAGGTTTTCTTTATGCTATTCATATAAAAATTCATGATAAATAGCTCGAAGCTCGCAGGGAGCGATTGAAGAATCATATCTGTGGCCAAATCGTTATCAAGTTTAGATCCGAGGTGTTTCAGGTTCTCAACGTAACCAATCATCTTGATCATATGAGGATTCACTGGACTACCTTCCGCCAACCTGCACGTAAATAAGAACTTTGAGACATTATACCTCTCAGTTCCTGCCTGGTTCTCAAGCATGCCCTTCAGCCCCACGATCATATCGTAGGCATCCCTGTCCTCATATTGTTTCTGAAGCTCAGAAGACATGCAGGCAAGCATGAGACAGCTGACATCAATTGAATCACTGGCGTGCTTCTCATAAGCCCGCCTTTCAGCAGTTGGTGTATCATCCGTTGGTTCATCAGGGTAGGGTTCCTCTAGAACATAGTCATTTTTCTCCTGCTTGAGAACAATTCTCAAGTTCCTGTACCAGTCAATAAAATTTATTCTAGACAATTTCTCTCTCTCAAGGACAGATCGCAGATTAAAAACGAAAGTGTTCTTTGCCGTAGGTGCCATGATCTACAACAACAATGCAAGGTTCAGCACTATGCTATGTTAATCTTCTATCAAATAAAAGATGTACCACAATATGTAAAATGATCGCTTTCTCTCTAACGACATATTGTGGGACAAGATCCATATTCATCTAACTTCTAGTGAGCTTTGGCATCACTGCTAAAAGATTAGTGACATAAGTAAGCAATACTTTGCTAATCATATCTCTATGTGACTCTTGTTTGTTGGAGTAGCATCCAATGCTCGACTCTCAACTCCATGCCCCAAAGCCCAAAACCGTTTTGATAACTTTATTAAGCAAACCAATACTATGCATATGGTTGTCCGACATCCACCCTAACTGGTCAAGATAAAAGACGGCACCCTGCTTTGGCAGACCCACCATCAATGATCGAGAGCCTTAGTAGGTGCAGCTATTAGAAAGAGCATCAATACTTAATTTTCTAAGGGAAACTATTCTAACATGGTAACGATGCCTACCGCACACGAAACATAAAAGAATAGTATGACAGGAACATAAGTAAACATCACAGGCAATCATATTAACTGTGACATAGTATGGCCCTCTTCACATGGTGATCTCTATCTCTATGGTTCTTGTCCTTCGGGTCATCACGCTTCATGCCTCCATGAACTTGTATCAATCTATTACACCTAATAGCACTATACTAATTACATGAGCAGAAGTATCACATGTTGACGCGTAGGTCGTACAACATTTGAATGGGCTGTAATCAACCATAACACGCAGGCCATGTAATTACAAGCAAGTATCATATAGTATGCAAGGCCATACCAGTCACAACATTCGCTGCAAAAACGAGTTAGCCGGAATCTAGACGTGACTGAATCAAGCCCGGAACATCCGGCTCAGAGACCCGGAACTTCCGGTCGAAGGGCCCGGAACTTCCGGCTCAGGACTGGAACTTCCGAAATCAACCTTCTGACTCGAATTTATTTTGGTCCAGAAGTTTCGAGTCACACTCGAAACTTCCGAAAATAACCTTTTGTACGGAATTTATTTCTGTCGGGAACTTCCGGTCTAACCGGAACTTCCGAAAATAACATTCTGTATCGAAAATGATTTCGGCTCGGAACTTCTGGTCCAACCGGAACTTCCAAAAATCCGACGACAAAAACAATAGATCCAATCTATTTCCACCACATATCACCATATGTGATCGATCCAGATCGAACACTACGCACGTAGGTGAGGAGCCATGGTGAATACCATGGGGATGATGAGTGATTGTCAACGGGAGAGAAGATGAGATGAAGATGGAGATGAAGTCCTCTGAGGAGAGGCAGTGACTTGCCGTGGTGTTGCCTGTGTGACTCAGGTACACGGACGGACGATCGTCGGACTGAGGAGTCGCGAGATCGTGGCGGTCCAATCCGGGTACATGGAGCAAAGGCGGCAAGCAGACGTGACTCGTCGTGGTGTTGACCGGTGCGGCTCAGGTACACGGACGACCGATTGCCGGGCTGAGGAGCTGCGGGGTCAGGTCGGTCCAATCCGGGTGCACGGTGCGAGGGCGACGGGCGCTTTGACGGCTTCGGCTTAAAACCGTCATCTCTAACAGAAAAGTGCAAAAGGCGTTAAAGATAGCGGTGTCGTGACGGCTACGAAAAGTTCGGCACCGAATAAATTTCTGTGTCTATAATTTTACGTTTTTGCCCTGTGGACCGTAGTCTGTATCGAACATTCCCGAAGGGGTATTAGGGCCTTTTCTCTTGGTCCATGTGGGCTATATAAGGGGACCTAACCCTTGTATCACTTTGAGGATTTTGAGTTAATTTGAAAAATCACTTTTGCTTTTGAGGTGCTTCT
>KE372212.1:588592-615539 GCA_000418225.1 Zizania latifolia
GAGATCTAGAAGATCAATCACAACACTTGTGATCGTGGAGAGAGGAGAGGTGGCGGCTAGGGTTAGGGTGAAGTAACAATGAACAACAGCCTCCACGTGCTAGCCTCACCCCTCTTTATATAATGCATCAACGTGGGTCTTTAATCTGCATTAAAGCCCAACAGATCTAATCTGTTTGCGCGGTTCGGAACTTTCGGCTATAGCCGAAACTTTCGGCCACCGGAACTTCTGGATCCCATCCGGAACTTCCGAAATAGACCTTCTATATCGAATTAATTCTCAACCTGGAACTTCCGGTCCAACCGGAACTTCCGGTTCGTCCAGAAAATCGAACACTGGGACTGACCCGAAACTTCTGGTCCTACCAGAACTTCTGGATGCTCCAGAACCCGGAACTTCCGGTTCCCCCAGAATTTTCTTGGGCACAATTCCATCAGTTTCAAGTTCTCAAATATTTATTTGCATTTATATAATGCATATAAATTCAACAAGATGAACAGCTACACAATGTAGATCATTCCTGTTGTCATGACGTGAAGAGAATTTCTTCAGCACCCCAGAATGTTTAGTGAAAATTCTTGCTTCCCTTCACTGCCATTGAATATTTCATTTTTCTCTGACCTGCCATTGAAAATTTAATCTTTCCTTTAGTGCCATTTGAGATCTTCCTAACTTTATGTGCCACTCCCATTAATTCTATTAGTGTGACTTGCTGTTGGGTGAATGGATTTTCCTTTTTTTCTTCCTGAAATGGCCAAACTACCCTGCATATGGTGTTTAAGTAATAGGGCCAATGAACCATCTTCTGTTATGGGTTGACGGTAGGGAACGGATGCGATACGTGTGTGTCGTAGGCAGCCTGGGCGTTGGAGGGTTGGGCTCTGTTCTTCCTGTGGTGGTAGATCACGGAAAACCAGAAAAGAAGATGAGTAGAAAACGAATGGAGATGAGGATTATATATCAATTCTTGCTTATCTTATTCCGTGCTCATGCCGCTATATATATAGCTTATAGGACCCAACTAATTGCTAACTTATTACCTAACCGATTGCTAATAGAAAGGAGATAAGAAATCTAACCCAGAACCAATTACTGTTGCTTATCTGGCAAATGAGTTTGTTGCGCTGCTGCTGTGCCTGTTGTCGTCGCACCTCTGTGCTTTCTCCGGTGATATGCAAGTCCCACCATAACATCTTCCTTCACCACAGCCTCTCTCTCATGACCAAGAATGCTCAGGAAGCACATCCAAGCTAGTGGAGAGGCAGAGGAATCTAGGATTTATCAATATTATTAATTAAATTATCAATATTACTTAGATGTGCTCTTCCAACTTTAGGTTTATACCATCATAAGATCAGCAAACACTTTATTAGCATCCAAATTTCACACCCTTCACAAATGTGCCACTTTGTTGGCTTCCGTCATGCATTTCCAATTTTCTGGTTCCAATGGAAGCTATGATGAGAAGTGCCTCAAACTGTCCAGAGCTTGAACAGATTGATGGAGCTGGCCTTATCTATTTGTCACATTTTACCGTGTCAGCGCTACAATTTGACAGAACGGTAAATAACTGAGAAAACATGAACTTTGAATGGTAATAAAGTATACCAGTGAACTTCAGTATTATAAAGCTAAACTCATTATTTTTGGATGGTACAAAACCAAAATTTCCAAAATTATTAATAGGTTGGTCGTATAAATTATTGTTATTTGCAGCTGTTTTTCCCTGGCTAGAGGTTTATCCTTGATTCTTAATGTGACTCCAGCTAGAATCTTGTCTGTTTTTTTTTGCTTAGTTTGCTGATATCCGGGTGAAACAGTAAGTGAACAACATTTTAGCCATAAGTTCTCAAATATTTTTATAGATAAAACCTTGATGCTTTTGAAGAAACAGAAAGAGGTTATTTACGTATCTTGTTGGTAAATCGTGATCGTGACATGCACTACTTAACCACTTGATTTTTTTTGGAAACACATATCCACTTAATTCTAAGCTTCTCTCTGAGAGGAAATAACCTGGTTGAGCAAGAATTGATACTCATGGCAATTGTTACTTTTTTTGCCAATAGACAGTTGAAGGACAAAGGAAAAGTTTGGAAGAAACGCAGCAGCTCCTTGATCAGAGGAAGTAAGACTCTTGTTCAGTGTACCAAGCTCTGTTTCTTATTGTGTGTGTTTGTACTAACCAGCATTTAATCTGCAGGGATTTGATCACAAAGTACAGAAGTTCCGTTGAAGGGCTCCTTAAGGGGGATACAACAAGATAGAAACATCGAGTTCCTCGAATTGGAATAGTGGCCGTAACTACACTTTGTTGCTCTCACTGCTTAAAATCTTTTTCTAATCAGAATTCGTTACTTCGTAACCGAGCTAGTCACTTAAAGCTAGCCTGGATTAAGAACATGGAGATGTGGAGTTGTGGTTGTTGATGCATTGGCGATCTGCATATCCTTACAATCTGTACTATCGGCTATGGCGGATCATTAACCGAATAATTCATGCTACGCTTTCGAAAGTATGATTTCTCATGAAACATTCTTAGTCGGTATTGGTTAGATTACCTTTAGTCTATTTGTTTTATATTATATAATATTTAATTAATCTATGAATAGATCATTAGGCTAATCAGATAATTTGACATCATTATCGGTTTGGAAAGGACTTGCTTGTTCATTCAGGTGAATGTTTTTTTTTAAGAAAAGTATGCCGCCCGGCTTATATTGAAGCTACCAGAATAGGTTCACAGATGATAAGCCATTCTGTTTCTAATTTTCCTGATATCTGCTTACAATTATTATCTCGAAGCACATCATGCCGATACCAACATTCAGGTTGACCGGCTGTTCCATCTATTCACTCTGGCGCTTCACATAGCAACTCGAAGTCTTACACCCAAGGATCACTGCCTTTCCCCACAAGGGAAAGGCTCCCTCTGAGACTTCAATCTGTATAACTGCTAGCATTAAAAGTGAACTACTTCTAAGGTTTCAGGTACTCATCAGAGGGTTGCTATGTTGCAAATCAAGCTATTGCTCATGTTGGCTTGTGGTTTGTGTGCTCATATTGACTTGTGGTTAGTGTGTTTACTGCCTTGAGTTGGCTGAAAGATCAGAATATAAAAGATTGAAGGATTGATCTAGGCTTTGATGTTGTAATTGAGCTGTTTTGTTGTAAGACTTAATCTAGGATTCTATAGGACAAGTTGATTAAGATATCCCTATAAAACAAGACATAACTTATATATCATATCTCTTATATATCATATGAGATCAGGTACATGGAAGATACTTATCATGTATACACATGTTCTGCTTTCCCAACAGTTCGATTTTACAGCCCAAAACAAAACGCAGATCCATATTCACATTAAACATTTAGTTTTAGTCTCTTATTTAGGTACCCTTTGTTTCCACTAAAAATTATAATAAGGCTTATAGATTCAAAGTGAAAACTAAGCAAATTGGATTATTGAGCCAACATATTATAATCTCAAACTCAAACTACTGTTATCTCATAAGCTATTAAAATGCACTTATTTTAACTTATGAATCGGCCTTTTACCACTCACGCACTCAAAATAAAGTTTAGAGCATTACAGTGTTTAGTCATCTAAACATAATAATTTAAAACTTTAATAATTCAGTCTATGAAACAACTCACACCTTATTTCCATCAACTTTATCATAAGCCAGCTTCCATTGCCTATAATCTTCCAGTGGAAAAAAAAAGAACCTTAATTTCTTATCCTGATGCTTCAAAAGGATTAGTTGCTCTTTTGAGCTAGAGTTGAGTAAATTTTACATTTTATCTTACCGCTACTATATATAACTAGGCTAAGTAACCACATGTCATCTATACGTACCAAGAAAAATACAAAGTCCACATCTTTTACATGGACAAATCACAAATGTGCAAATCAGCGTAATCCGTTTTTTTCTGCAAACTACTAATCCCTTCCATTTCTAATTGTTATCGGCATGTGTCCCAATTTCTCTCCTCCCACTCCAGGTCTCCAGCTCCAACTCCGGCGCCCAATCCGCGGCCAGCGACGGGGAGCCTCGACGCTGGCCACAACCACTCGATACCCGATGCTACCCAGTGGCAGGACGACATAATAATCCCTTTCTTTCCTGTTCCTCTCCACGGCTAATATCCATGGCCATGGCAACTAGCCCCCTCACCTGTCGCTCCCTCGTTGCCCAAGCCCAGTACCCCAGCCCACGGCTCCCCTCCTCCGTCCGCCTTACCGTCTCCCACCAGAAGCAACTTGCCACCAGCCCCAAGCGCCGCCGAGCCCCCGCCCCTTCCCACCCGGCCTTCTCTCCGGCCGGCCGCCGCCGTGCCAAGAAGATCCCTATCCCCGAAACCGGCGAACCCGCCGCCGGCGTCCGCGTCACTGACCGGGGCCTCGCGTACCACCTCGATGGCGCGCCATTCGAGTTCCAATATAGCTACACAGAAGCACCACGCGCGCGCCCCGTCGCGCTCCGGGAGGCCCCGTTCCTGCCGTTCGGGCCTGAGGCTACTCCGCGGCCTTGGACCGGGAGGAAGCCGCTGCCCAAGAAGGAGCTTCCTGAGTTCGACTCGTTCGTGCTGCCGCCGCCGGGCAAGAAGGGGGTGAAGCCCGTGCAGTCGCCGGGGCCATTCCTCGCTGGCATGGAGCCAAGGTACCAAGCGGTGTCCAGGGAGGAGGTCCTCGGGGAGCCTCTCACAAAGGAGGAGGTCGACGAGCTAGTCAGTGGTACACTCAAGATCAAGCGGCAGCTTAATATTGGTGAGCTCCCCCTGCTGCAGGATGACTCAATTATCCATTGCAAAGCCAAAAAATCTTAGGAAATTGTTCCTTGTGGCACATTGATTTGTCACACATGGAGCCTCAACTAATTAGAGGGGAAAAGAGGTTGCCAAGTTGGCAAAAACTACGAAGGGTATGGGGAAAGAATTACAAGTATTTTGTTATTACTCACTAATCACCATGACATTACTTTCTTCGGTTTAGTACGTTAGTTATTTATACGTCTATCAAGTTAAGAGTTTCAGGTAGCTGCTTTGTCTGTTGAGTTTTGTCGTCCTACTCATTGCTTATGCTTTCAGGTAGGGACGGTTTAACACACAATATGTTGGAGAACATTCATGCGCATTGGAAGAGGAAGAGAGTATGCAAGATAAAATGCAAAGGTGTATGCACAGTTGATATGGATAATGTCTGCCAGCAGCTAGAGGTCAACTTTTGCTCAGTTAGAATTCTTGAAATGCACATGGACACATGGTGTTACTATTCAAGTTCAAATTGGTGACTGTTTATCTTTTTTATTGGATCAATGTACTAGTACCTTGTCTGAAACAAAAATTATTTAAAAGCTGTCCTGGTTCCAATTCTGCTGATTAGTTCAGCACCGAATTCTTTTCTGCTTGCACTTCTATTTTTCATTTTCTTATCTAGGAGCACCATATATGTCGACTACTTCTCTGACAACATCATATCATACTTGAGCAGGAAAAGGTTGGAGGGAAAGTAATTCGTCGTCAAGGGGGTGTGATATTTCTTTTTCGTGGTAGAAACTACAATTACAGAACTCGCCCAATTTATCCACTTATGCTCTGGAAACCTGCTGCACCAGTGTACCCTCCCTTGGTTAAAAGGGTTCCAGATGGTTTGACTCCAGATGAAGCATCGGATATGCGCAAGAGAGGACGTCAGTTACCACCAATTTGCAAACTCGGTAAATCTATTTGTTTTCTTCTGATCATTTTTTCAACTGTCTTTTAAACTTTGTGGAATCCACAAATTACATAGTTAAAAGAACGAAAAGCCAAATAAGAAGAAGGTGATGCATGTCATACAAATATAGCAATTGAAAGCTATGTTGTACAAATCATTTTCGAAGGTCTGAACCTCCACGAAATTGATGGTGTTTATATTGGATGCCCACATGCATGCACAATATGATTTTGTTGGAGTACAAATATGAATTAGTAGCCAAAATTAGTGTCCAAAATAGTAAATACCTAAGAGAGAGGTTGATGTCGAATATGAGACTTGCCTTAACTTGGCAGATATATTTTCCACGTGGAATACAATCAGCTATGGTTCAATAAAAATCAGCTAAGGTACATATCGTATGTCCACATACAGCATGGGCATCTAATGTGCATATCTTAGTACATTTGCTTGCATTGTACATCCCATGATTGTTCCATTTGCTATTAATCTTTTTACATTCCATAATTCTTTGATTTTTATAGGAAAAAATGGTGTTTATATTAATCTCGTGAAGCAAGTTCGAGAAGCATTTGAAGCATGTGATCTTGTCAGGGTTGATTGCTCAGGTCTCAATAAAAGTGATTGCAGAAAAATAGGAGCTAAACTTCAGGTTTGATAAATCCCTCATAATAACATGTCGTTGTGTTATTTTGTTCAAAAGTTGATTAATTCTACCTTTGCAGGATCTAGTTCCATGTACCTTACTGTCTTTTGAGTTTGAGCATATACTGACGTGGAGAGGAAATGACTGGAAATCATCTCTACCTCCATTAGAAGAAAATAACTTTGAAATTTTGAATAGCGAAGTTTCAAAATCTGGAAATGCTCTGACCCCAATTGAGGTAGTCAATAATACCCCATCTCTCGAGAAGTGTAACTTGGTTGAGGGTGAAGAAACATTGAAAGATTCCATGAAGTCTAGTCTTGAAAAAGGAATTATTTTGGGTTCTGCATCTGCAAGCCCTGGCGTAAGCAGTTCTGTAGATGTAGTTGGAACTGAGTCAGCTGCTGCTCTATTTGAATTTTCTCCTTCAAATCCCTGTAGCGATTTAGATCCATCTCGAATCGGTGAAAATGGAGAGCTGGCTGAGACGTCCCCTGATGGATGTGGAAGCATGGAACAATCTCCAGATGTACTGGAAGTTCCTCCCCCTACAGTGGGCAGCAGTGCTGAGATTCATGAATTGCAGACTGAGAGCAGAAACAGTGAACATATAAAGGGCAGCGATGGTGTAAACAGTGAGTCCACAGTGCCTTCATATATGGAGGGAATTCTACTTCTTTTCAAGCAGGCCATCGACAGTGGCAGGGCACTTGTTCTGATTGAAGATGAGTTTGCTGATGCCGATGCCGTCTATGAAAAGTCTGTTGCTTTTACAAAGACAGCACCGCGATTCCCAACTTTCCAGCTTACACCAAGGAAGCCCCGTACTGGGAAAAACGAGCCAGACAAGCATGTGATGATTAGTAAGCATCTTGTAGAAAGCAAAGTATCCAATCATGTCAAAAAGAAAGATGGCGTCATCAGAGGATCGGGGATGCAGAGAAATGACCATGACCAAGCACAGGAGTTTCTATCAGATGTGGTTCCACAAGGTATCTTGAGAGTGGATGAACTTGCAAAGTTGCTAGCTTAGATGTGATTGTTCTCTTATTGACCGTAGGCCTGTTGCATATTGCATTACTCCTTCAATTCAGTGCAAAGTGTACACAGTGTACTTTGACTTGGAATACGTGAAATGCAACATTTTGTCAAGAATGGTCATGCTGTTAAATGATGCTTTCGGCATTGAAATGTTAGAAAATAATCATGTGTATGTGCAAAGCATTTTCATAGAGGGGTATTACTAGAAGGCCATCCATTTCACATTTATCCAATGTTTTTTTTTCCATTACGTCGTTATTTATTATTTGCTTTAATTTTGTACATACCTTTTATTTCCCATTTTTCACAGTATCACATTAATTTTTTTGCGACGACTATCAAATAAATTACTTACACTAAAAACAGAGTGGCCTCTTAGGATGTCAACTAGGTACCACATGTATAGGTAGTGTATAAATGTGCCAATGAAAAATTTGCATGCTCATACATATGTCTATTACTCGTGACAGATAAAAACATGTCTATACCTACTGCTCATGAGTATACTCGTTTATTTATTAGATCTATGTGGCGGCTGACCGTGGGGAGGCATCGGTGGAGGTGGAGCTGGCAGGGGTGGAGTGTGAGGGGACTGAGGGAGCAAATAAGATCATTTGATGTCGACATCACCATGACTTTATCACTGACATGTGAGCCTGATAGTACTAGGATCTACATGTTAATGACAAAGTCATGGTAACATCGACGTCAGAGGAATCGTTCCCCTGAGGAAGGTGGAGTGCAGTAGCAACATGTTGGGGAGAGAAGAGTAATAAGGTCAGAGTTAAAACTAAGAGTTAAAATTAGTTTATATAACTAATGAGCAAACGAGTGAAATATGTATAAGTGGTAACTATTTATACGTGTATCAATTTATCCGTCAAATATAAAGATTAACCTAATATGGTATGAATTTTAAAATATATCCAATCTAATACGATTTTTGCCCATAAAACAATTGCCATCTCTAGCCCCTCCCACCGTTCCACGCGGAACCTCATACAGCTAATTTCGAAATGCTAGCGTATCGACCCAGTACACAAAAAAGTTGCACAAAATGGGAAAAAAGTAATCAGCTGCCAATCCTTGAAAGGCAACTCTCGAAATCTTTCCGCCCAAACAAGCGCCAAGCATCGTCCGCCCTCCGCCGCCACAAAAGCAAGAGCGGCGCAGAAGCAGAACACCAATCCAAGCAAAGGCACACACCAAACAGGAAGCTATGCTCGCCACCTTTCTCCTGCTCCTGCTCTCCACCCTGTTGCCCCGCGCCCTACCGCTGTCGCCGCGCCCGCCGGTGCGGGGCGAGGGTGCGGGCTTCGTGCTCTCCAACGCCTACGGCGCGTGGTCGAGCGACCGCGCCGACTGCCCCGTCGCGGCCGTCGCGTACCCGGCGTCCGAGAGCGACGTGGTCGCGGCCGTCGCCGGCGCCAGCGCCAAGAACGTGCGGGTCAAGGTCGTCAGCGGCTTCGCGCACACCATCCCGAAGCTGGCCTGCCCCGGGAACGGCAGCGCCCCCTCCTTGCTCATCAGCACCGCGAGGTACGATGGCGTGGCGGTCGACGTGGTGGCGCGGACGGTGACAGCGGACGCCGGCGCGCCGCTGCGGGCCGTGATCGATGCGGTGGAGGCGCGCGGACTGAGCCTGCCGGCGTCGCCGTACTGGGAGGGGGTGAGCGTCGGCGGGCTCGTGAGCACGGGGTCCCACGGAAGCTCGTGGTGGGGGAGGGGCGGCGCCGTCCACGACCATGTCGTGCGGCTTAGCCTCGTCGTGCCCGCCGGCGAGGCCGACGGTTGGGCTAGGGTCTTGGTGCTCCAAAAAAGCGACGCGCTCTTCCCCGCCGCACTCGTCTCCCTCGGCGTCCTCGGTGTCGTCTCCAAGGTTAATTAGCAACTCATGACTACCCTAAAAACCTTCCACTTCCTTGATGCGCGGTTTCAAATTTTGAAATAGCAATCTCACGCGTTGCAGTCATCAACACTTCGCACACCTACTCCACGTTTAGACAAAAGACTAATTAAAAATATTTTTGTTAACTTTTAGCTTGGTTTAAGATGCTAAAACTGGTAGGAACAGTGAAATGTCTGACACAACTCATGGATTTCATCTGCTTTCACATGTCAGCAAATATTTCTTCTAAGAAAAAAGCTCAACCGCGCTGTAGTCTGTTTCGCTTTTACCCATTCTAACCCATATTAACTACGGATAGATTCTAAAAGAGAGAATATATTTTAGATCTAACTATTTTATTTTAATGTGAAAAAAAATTAATATTTTATTCATACATCATAAGCAAAAAAATATTTATACGGTATTATATTTAATGCTATGGAAACTACTCTTGAGTCTAACGGTATTGGAGTGGTTTTTAGCACGTTGGTATATGCGTCAACTTGGTTTCTAGATGAAGAAACCATTTCCATCTCTTCCCTCATTAATTTATTTGTCACTTAAGCAAAATATTTATATGTCATTATATTTAATGCTATAGAAATTATCATAGTTAGTGGGAGTGTCCTTATGTAGTATCTTTTAGAGTTTAAAATAGTCCCCTCGTTTCTGAATGTAAATTATTATGTCATTTTATAGATTCATCAATAGATCAATGAATCTATATGTATAGATTCATTGATATATTAATAAATCTAGAAAATGACATAATGACTTACATTTAGAAACAGATGTAGTATGTCTCAAATATAACACTTAGTATCGGTAAAAGATATTTTTTACCTCTAAAGTATATACACTAATATTAGATTTTATTACTTGTTATTCTATCTAATTACTTTTAGACCTATATTTATCTATCTTGATAAAGGTATTATAATATTTTTTATGGATCCTTAATATGCTCAAACCTCAAAGACTCTATAAAAGACTCATGGAGGGAGTAATCTTCGGCCGAAAGTTTACGCAAAGTAAAGTTGCAAATCAACTCAACATACACGTTTGGCAGTACGATACATGTATTCTAATTGAAATTGGGACCATGTGTCGTTGTGCTTACGGTTGATGGCAACAATGACATGCTGGTTATTTATGCTAATCTTTATGTTCGTCATCTATCCGTCCTTCAACAGCTGTGCCCAGGCATAAGTGCACCAGGATGGGCTGTCTATCCTGGCTGGTTGTGTTTTTTTAGGAAGTAAACATGATATATTATTGATCGGAGGAAGTACATATTTATAAGTATAAAACTAATTAGAGTCCGTGACTAACATGAGAACTAAACAGAGTCCATAACCAACACGAGTAGTATAGATATTATTCTAACACCCCTCGCAGTCACAACATTGACGGGTTGAATGTTAAGACTGAAACGAAACTTGGTAAAGACCAGTGTTGAAAGCCCTTTTACAAAGATATCGACATACTGTAATGATGTAGGAACGTACAGAACACGAACGGCACCGATCGCAACCTTCTTGCAAACGAAATGAAGATCAATCTCGACATGTTTTGTTCGCTGATGTTGCTTCGGATTCGATGATAGGTAGACTCTACTGACATTATCATAATACACGAGAGTGGACTTCGATGGGGAAGTGGAGCTTGTGAAGGAGTTGATGGAGCCAAGTTACTTCAGCCACTGCGTTTGCCATGGCGCGGTACTCAGCTTCGGCACTGGAGCGAGAAACTGTGTTCTGACGCTTGGATGACTAGGAAATCAAATTATCGCTGAGGAAGACAGCATAGCCAGAAGTTGATCTTCGAGTGTCTGGACAGCCCGCCCAATCAGCATCAGAGTAGACAACGAGAGCATCTGTGTGGGATGGCTGAATACGAAGACCCAAATCGATAATGCCTCGAATATATCATAGAATCCGTTTGAGCGTAGTGAGATGAGGCTCTCAAGGATCATGCATGTAAAGACACACTTGCTGAACAGCATAGGAGATATCTAGAAGAGTGAAGGTGAGGTACTGTAATGCACCTGCTAGACTGTGAAAGTCCGTTGGGTCGGCAACCGGGGCACTATCACCACTGGATATTTTGGCACAAGTATCAACAGGAGTGTTGCAGAGCTTGCAGTTGGTCATGCCGACGCGCTCTAGTATATCAAGACAATATTGTCTCTGACTGAGGAAAAGACCAGAGGATTGTCGGGAGACACAAATGCTAAGAAAATGATGCAAGTCTCCAAAATCTGACATTGAAAATTCAGATTGTAAAGCTGAAATTATCCACTAAAGAAGTCTATCGGACAAAGCAGTCAAAATAATGTCATCAACATGAAGCAGGAAATATGCAGTGTCAGTCCCATGCCTCAAAATAAATAGTGAAGTATCTGACTGAGCTTCAGCGAAACTGAGAGACAGTAGGAAGGAGGCAAGTCTGCTATGCTAAGCCTGGAGAGCTTGTTTGAGATCATACAAGGACCTGTTAAGGTGACAGATCATATCTGGTCGAGAGGAATCAACGAATCCAGGTGACTGAATGCAGCAAACTGTCTCTTGTAGGATGCTATGTAAGAAGACATATTTAACATCAAGCTGATGAATCGGCCACTGACGGAAGACTGCTAGACTGAGAACAGTGCGTACTGTAGCGGGCTTCACAACAGGACTAAAGATCTCATCATAATCAATACTAGATCGTTGCGTGAATCTCCAAAGAACCCAACGAACCTTGTAGTGATTAAGGGTGCCATCAGAGTGAAGCTTGCGTTTGAATATCTATTTGCCAGTAACTACATTGACGCCATTGGGTCAGGGGACAAGGTCCCATGTGCGGTTGGCGAGAAGGGTATTGAACTCGTCTTCCATGGTAGACAGCCAGTTGGGATCAGCCAGAGCAGCTCGATAGGTTTGAGGGATAAGTGACAGTGATGAGACATGTAAATTCAATCGATCAATTGGTTTATGAATTCCTAATTTGCCTCTGGTTGTCATATTATGAGTGTTGATAGCAGGAGAAGCCCTCGGCGCTGGAACCAGCAGAGGCGCCGGTGGGACTGTAGCGTGCGATGGACTGGGATGTATAACAATGTCCGGTCTAGCAAATCCTGGTGGTCCAATAGCTGATGGCCCAACCTGCAGAGGTGCAGCCGGCCTAGCAAACTTGCTGCCGAACGATCTAGCTAGTGGGCTGGCAAGCGGCCCACTTATGGAGCCAGCGGGCGGCCCAGCCGGCCGGCCAGGAGAGGCTACAGTCGAGCGGCCAGGTGCTACAGTTGCGTGGCTGGCTGGTGTTGCAGCTACATGGCTAGTAGGCACAGGGGCCAGCGGCAACGTGATAGGCCTGGCGAGGGATGGAAGTGGCCCAACTGTGGCTGAGGTCGACGCAGGATTTGTGTTGGAGCAGGCCGACACAAGAGTTACGCTAGAGCAGGTCAGCGCAGGTGCATGAACATTTGGCTGAGCAGGGAACTCGGGTGGATGAGCAGGACGCGGCAAGGTAGAAGCTGCCATCTGCTTGCGAATGCCACCGATTGGTGCCCAGGTGATTGGCCGGTTAGCTCTGTGTATGGAAATGAGTGCTCGTTGAATATGACATGCCTTGATATTATGATCCTATTTGAGATAGGGTTAAAACACCGGTACCTTTTGTGGTGTTAAGGGTAGCCAAGGAATACACACATCACGGATTGGGGTGCGAGTTTATGTAAGCTAGTGGCATAGATGTTAGGATAATACTTGCAACCGAAAACGTGAAAATGTGTATATGTGGGATGAATACTATAAAGGGCATAGAAGGGAGTGTGATGGTTGAGGGTTTTAGTAGGGTGGATGTTAATGAGATGAGTGGCAGTGTGTAGGACTTTTACCCAAAAGGAGCTAGGAAGACTAGCCTAAAAAAGAAGTGACCAAACGATGTTATTAATAGAATGAAGGATGCGTTTGGCTTTATCATTTTGGGGAGAAGTATAGGGACATGGCATCTGTAGCATGACACCGTTGGTGAGGAAGAAGGAATAGGCAGTAGAATTGTCGAATTCACGTCTATTGTCGCACTGGACACTAATATTAGATGGTTGAAGCAAACTGTGTTCGGAAATAAGCGAAAAAAATCGATAGAGTGGTGAAAACATTGGATTTAAAATAAAGGGGAATTATCCAAACATAATGAGAGAAATCATCTAAGATAACAAGATAATACTTAAACCCTGAAATACTAGTGACAGAAGACGTCCATAAATTACAATGATTAACTCAAAATTGACAGAGGCCCTACTAAAAGAAGTAGAAAACGGAAGACGACTATGACGACCAAGTTGACAGACATGGCACACTCTGGTGAGACTCCCTTTAGTGATAGCAAGGACTGGGGGTGAGGCGAGTGAGGGTGTCGTGTCCGGGATGACCAAGACGACGGTGCCAGATAACTTCAGAGGTGGTGGCGGTGAGGGCAGTGGCTGTTGAAATTGATGGCGTGACATGATGAAGGGGGTAGAGAGGATCAGTGCTATTGTATCTGGCGATCACGGTCCTGGTACGAGGATCCTTCACAGAAAAGCTAAAGGAGTCAAATTCAACCGTGTAGGAGTTATCAGTAACGAACCGACAAACATAAATCAAATTCTTAATAATGTGAGGAGAACAAAGAACATCTCGAAGAGTAAAAGAACGATTATTCTGTTGTATGGTAGATTGGCCTGTGAGAGACGGGAATGATGAAACCATTGCCAACAATAATACGAGAAGGATAATAGGAGCTAGGAGAAGAGGTGAGAGAGGGTACCGGCGTCAGAGGTCATGTGTGCAGTAGCACCAGTATCCATGTACCAGTCACTCGTAGTAGGTTGAGGCAATGTCGTGGTGCTGAAGGAGCCGGTAAGGGAGGCATGATCCCACTAGGGGGAACACCACCGGGCCAGCCGACAGGAGTTGTCGGTTGAGCTTGTAGTGTCTAGGGTATAGGACCCAAGACTACTGGCGTTAAGTAGTAGCCCATACCTAGCTATTGTTGTAGAAACACAGCCGAAGATGGACCCCCAAAGACAGCACCTGCAAATGGATGAGTCAGAGGGCGTGGAACAAAAAAGCCGCGACCCAAAGGTCCCGGCCACATGTGAATAGAACCGGCCCATGGATTGTGAGGGGAAGGCCACGCCTGGCTCGTGCTGCTGGTTCCTTGACTACCACTCCCGGAAGGTTGCTGGCTTTGGTTGTTGTTGTTGTTTCCATTACTGCTACCACCACGTCGTCGTCGGTTGTGAGAAGAGTTGTTGCCACCACCTGAAGTGTTGCCACCATGATTTCTGGCGCCCTGGGCAGAAGACTGCGCTTGGTTTGGACTAGTGACGGGTTTGGAGTTGTTCTACCTAGTGATACTAGCGAGATAGACAGCAGAGGTGGTGGAGTTGCGCGACGTGTCGCAAAGTTCTTCCAAGTGGAGTTGAGACTTCACCTCGAAAAAGGATGAAAATGGTCGTTGCATAGGGATTAGTGACTTAAGATGACTGAATTTGCCACTCAATCTGTTGAGCACAGTGAGGACAAGGGTCTAATCGGCGATGGGCTCTGTAAGGTCACCAAGGGTGTCAGCCATGGTCTTGAGCTTGCGGTAGTAATCAGCAACGGGAAGGTTGCCTTGTTGAAAGGTATGAAATTTTGCCATCAGGTTAAATGCGCGGTGCTCACGATTGCTAAGGAACTGTTGCTCAAGAGCTTGCCAAACACGACGAGCGATGATGTGTTGAGAAAGAACCTCATGGAGGAGATCGAAGGAGATAGTTCCATAGAGCCATCTAAGAACGACACAATCCATCTAGACTTAGCTTGGACGGTCACGATTTGTTAAGACATATTTATCGAGAACTATGAGAAGAAGTCCGCGCCACCTATTATAATTTATGGTAGTGACATCAAGGGTGAACATTGATGGCCTGAGCATGGAGAGCCGCCAGGGCGTCATTGTTCAGAAGGGGTTCGGTGTAGATGGGCAGAGAAAAAGACGAGTCGTGCTGGGGGCCATGCACTGCAGCCAGACGAGCCGAAAGATCGGCGCCTGTGCAAGCATGTGCTGGCTCTGAAGATGTGCCTAGTGCAGTGGACGTAGCTGGCGCAGGGTCCAAACCCGTCGATAGAAGGGCAGTAAGCACGGTGGAGAGAGCCGTACACGTGGCTTCTGACGCCGTGGCAGTAGCTGATTCGGTGATGGCATCGACTGTTGTAGGGTCAAGTGCCGTATCAGCGGGCGGAGCAAACGCAATGTGGACGGCCTCTGCAACGGCGTTAACGGCGGCGTCCAGAAAAGCAGTGTGTGGAGCGGCCGGTGTAGACGCCATGGCGAGCGGTCACACGGCACCAGATGCAGCGTCGCGAGTAATGGGTCCTGCGGCGGATCCGGCAGCCTGCCTGCGCACGGTCGTACGCACAGAAGCACGCGTCGGCCGAGACGTGTAGATTGGTCACGCGCGTGGAGGACAGCAAGGCCTGCGCGCGTGTCTCGAGGCTAGGCGCTGCGGGCGGGGAAAGCACCGACGCAGGTGGAGTGACATCGCCGAAAAAAGAAGCGTAAGCCGTCGGCTGAGACTGCACGCGGAAGACAGTGGGCGTGCGTCTCGAGGCCAGGCGCGACAGGAGAAGTGCCGGTGCAGGAGATGTCGTCGAGACGTGAAGAATCGACCAAAAACGATCTGATGAACCAGCGAAAGAAAAATGAATGGCGAAAGCTGGAGATTAGATCTAGTCTAATATCATGTTAGGAAGTAAACTTGATGTATTATTGATTGGGGAGTATATATTTATAATACAAAATTCATCTATGACTAATATGAAGATCAAACAGAGTCTATAACTAATACGGATATTTTTCCATCTTAAAAAGTTATCGTATTGTATTTTTGCAACGAAAAATGATGATATTTATATTTTTGCAAGAGTTTACCTTCGAGGGAACGGAGCACGTGCCTCATGGTCTACTTGGTACTTGCTTGGGCATGTTATTATTATTTATTTTGGTGCAGCTATAAATTTTGTGGTGCTTTTTCATGAACTTTCCTTTTTCTGCACTCTTCGACCGAATGACCGTGCGTCACCTCAACGATTTAGAACACGCACTATCTATTTCTGAATGTAAGTTATTCTGATATTTTCTAGATTTATCTATAGATTAATAGATCTAAATCTCTATTGATATATAGATAAATCTAAAAAATACTAAAATAACTTATATTTAAAAACAGAAGTAGTAGGTTACACGAGGTGACAAGCAAGACCGAGAGGCTGACTTCTAACCATGAGGTTACGAAGAAAAGCCTTGTGGTCGCCAAAGCGAAGAGTGCGAGGCTAGCAATAGAGAACATGTTGCTAACTTTAACTTTTTTTTACATAATATTTCGTGACGATTTTATTGACATGTAGGACATGCACCCTACGATGTACTCTAAACGGTTATATTTCGCGCCATATTTCAGAACATGAATACTGATGGAGAGGGTTGTGCGTGTGCAGGTTACTCTGGCTCTTGAGCCGAGGTTCAAGAGAAGCATAAGCTACGATTACAGAGACGACTCCTCCTTCCAGGACGACTTCGCGAACCACGCCGCGCGCCACGAGTTCGCCGACATCACATGGTACCCGTCCCAGCACCAGGCAGTCTACAGAATCGACGACCGCGCGCCGCTCAACGCCACCGGCGACGGCGTCAACGATTTCATCGGCTTTCAGTCCACGCTCATCGCCGTCTCCACCGGGATCAGAGCTCTAGGTACGTACGCACGCTTCCAGCATTAGTGAACGGCTCACCGCCGGCGAGCACAAAGCGGCAAACGACGATGACGTTACGAAGATGAAGTACACTACTCAGTTTCACTTTGTGGCAGAAAGTGCATTGGAGGCATCCAGGAACGTGAAGGGCAAGTGCATGATGGCGGCGGCGGAGATCGCGGCGAAGAGGTTGGTCGGCAACGGGCTGCGCGGCGACAGGCTGTTCACCGGTTACCCCGTGGTGGGGTTCCAGGGGAAGATGCAGACGTCGGGCTCCTGCGCGCACTCGCCGCCCACCGATCTGCTCAGCGCCTGCCCCTGGGACCCCAGGTTCAAGGGCCTCTTCTTCTACGAGACCACGGCGGTGTTCTCGCCGGCGAGGTTCCAGGACTTCGTCCTCGACGTCAAGCGGCTGCGCGATCTCGAACCGGACAACATGTGCGGCGTCGACGCCTACAACGGCCTCCTCATCAGGTTCGTCAAGAGGTCGGAGGCCTACCTCGGCCACCCGGAGGACTCCGTGGTGGTGGACTTCAACTACTACCGCGCCGCCGACCCGTCGTCGCCGCGGCTCAACCAGGACGTGTGGGAGGAGGTGGAGCAGCTAGCGTTCGTCAAGCACGCGGCGCGGCCGCACTGGGCAAAGAACAGGCTGGTGGCGTTCCAGGGCGTGCAGGACAAGTACCCATGCTGGGGCAAGTTCGCCACGGCGAAGCGGCAGCTCGATCCGCGGGGGCTGTTCGACAGCCGGTGGTCCGACGAGGTCATCGGCGGCAAGGAGGCCCCCAAAGGCGACAGCTGCGCGCTCGACGGACGCTGCATCTGCTCCGAGGACAGGCATTGCAGCCCGAGCAAGGGGTACTACTGCAGACCGGGGCTCGTTTATTCAGAGGCCAGGGTCTGCAGGTACTCGGCTTCGCAGCTTCTCTAAAAACAGTGCATATTCCCCATCAAAAGATTACACTTATGTCCCTTGAACTTTGTCTCTAATAAAAGATTTCATTTATACCATACTCTTATCTTATAATTTACAAATCAATAAGTTTTATTCTTTCAATACTCCTTAACTATCCCTTATTATCATTTCAAGATAATATTTTCTTATTAATAAATGTCATTTTTGGTCTTCTTCTCACACCACTAATTTATAAATTTATCTTAAAAGTAAATTATTTGTGGGACTCTTATTGCCGATTCTTAATTTGGTCAAAAGAAATATTTCTCTGCTGCATAGTTTATTTTTTTCTAAAAAAACCTAATACATACATATATGCTCTTAGGTCTAATTTGGCAGGTCAGAACCCATCTATATAGAATGGGTCAGATCTTAACTTGCCAAACTAGGCCTTAAAGACACGCCAAACTAGGCCTTAAAGACACGAGGATACAAGGAAATCCTGGTTCATCTCTAAATCAACAGTACAAGAAAAGGCTGAAGAGATACCTGTCATAGGAAAGAAGCTGTGATGAATGCATGCAAGTCCTTATAATCAAGTAAGTTGCTGAGAAATGCCTCCAAAACAATAGTAAGGCCCATCACTGGTTTGATAACATTTGCATGGTCACGCAAATTTTACGACAAATTTTTTTGTCGTACTTGTGAATGCATGACAGTGTGGCGAACTTACACAAAGCCTCTCAACCAATCATTGTTCAGTTAGCGTATCAGCAGAAAAACTAAGCCCAAGGATTTAGACATCCTCTCTGCTCATCATTGAGCCTGATATTTGAACGTATGCCATCTGAGTGTAACCATTGAAAACTGAAGCATCAAATCTTGCTAGACCAATTCGTTGAAACAAACCATAGCGACCATCTTCGATGATGGGATCACATGCACGGGCTGGGTCATATCTTGTTTGGTGGGTTAAGGATGGACCAGCAACTGGAGGTAGCTCCCAATACAAATCCAACATGGATTCAACGAGCCTGCTGTTCTGGAAATGCTCTTTGTATGAGATAGCTTTGTTGCTATGGTTGAAATTGTCACGCATGTAACCTCTAACACCCCACCATGCATTGTCCTTTCCACACAGTTCATTTGTTTCCACAGCTTTCTCCCAAAACTTCTTCCGTTTCGACCTTAACCTTGCTTCATCACTATCCCAAAAGCAGCTGTGTCCACCACCTGGGTGAAAAAAAGATGTGAACATTAGTATTGACAGTAATGGAGTGCTGCACTCTGTCAGTAATATTGAAGAATTTCAAAAAGAAGAATATTGCGCAGCTGAAAGAATGGCATTGCAAGAGCATGTTCAAAAGAGGAAAAGTGAACAAGATAACAGCACACAAAATATGAAGGATCCTCATTGATTAGCATATTTACAACTACAAAATGTGCAGTATGAACACTATGACTAAATGGCCCAGTACTGATGTTAAAGTGGTTAAGAGAAGGACAAAACATGCCCATCGAACACATTAAGTTAAGGTATTCTAACCAATAATGTACTGGTTAGAAGGTCCTCATATCCTGATATCCATCTATAAAATTGTTAGACTTTCTTTCCTAACACCCTACTCTTTGCAAACAAATATATATCTGGCTGCCAGTAGATCATAGTTGAATACAAACATACAAACTATTATTTGGATATAACATAACATTTCCAATTAATCAAATGTGCTTCATTGGAGTAAAATCATTAAGGAAACAAAGAAAACTTAAATTTCAACAAGAGTTGTAAAATCTAACCATTTCTTAGACATGAAGAGTAAAAAACAGTTCCTAATACCACGTTAGGAACCTTGGTAAAATTATAGTTTAGAGCATCATATTTGGGTCACCATAGTCTCTTCGAAATACAACAAAAAAGCACACATGAACGCATGCCAATAACATTTATAAATGCATGGCTATAAAGGTTCTCAACAATGCCCCAACATTAAGGAAATGAGGACAAGAGATTGCAGAAGAACTGAAGAAGCATGAAAGACATTGAAGTAATGTTGTTCTCTTAGACAAGTAGCATTAATGCCTTTGATAAAGAAAACACCGAGAATATTGAAAACCTCCGTTAACAAATTCGTGAAATTCATTTTAAATAGATAGTCTGAGCTAAAGTGAAGTTCCACTTATACTAGGAAGACAAGCTTATGCTACTCCCCCCAAGTGATGTCAAAAAGAGAATCGTCTCAACATGTACATGCAACATTTGATGTATCTTGATTCTTGATTCTTGCACACTTCGAATCTAAGGACGAGGTCACACACCTCTGATGTGTGACTGATCACAGATCTGTCTCAAGGAATAATGGTCGCCTGTACCAGTGTCATAATTGTCCTCAAATATTAGATGTTGGAATCCAGCTTTTGAAGCTTGCTTTAACCTGGCAGCAAGAAGTCACGTGAAGCTAAATGTAAGTAATCAAAGCTGAAGAGAATAACAAGACAGTATTTAAAAGGCTGAACTGCTTAATATATTGTAATGCTCATGCTTAGGATTTTGCTTGTAAGAACAATGCAGTATGAATATGGTAATACCCAACAAAAAATATTTTATCAATGGCTCAAAAAAGGTTGACCAATTAGTTTCAGAAAAAAAGAAAAGGTTGAATAACAAAGATCTACAGGAAGATTTACCTCTTCAACTCACTTTGGTGGTCATCAAAGAAAACAAGCACTCTACTGAGATCAGAAATGCCATGTGTCCTCAATAGCTTCCCCCAATCAACACTTCCAAAGTCAATAAAATCCTTCCCAGCAAGGTAAGTACAGTTCCCATCAACATATGCAGGCCCCTTCTTCAGATATTTTTCAGGGTGTCTGGGTGATAGTGATATAATCCTAGTGCTTGGCATGGCCTGACGCAAAACCCAAGTAGAATGCCCCTTGAATGCGCCACTCTCAATCATCAGATCTGGCTTAAGCCAGCGAGCCATAAACCAAAGCCCAAAACTGTGGTCAAAGCCCATTCCATACATGTTGTTCTTGATAGGGCGTGTTTCATATATTGGTACAAATTCTTCCAGCCCACGAAGTAGATCCTTTGAAGTCCACTCCACTATCTTCCCAGTTTTTGATCTGCCTTTGGTGAAGAAAAAGGATAACAGTATAATGATTAATGATATTCCATACAATCAAAGCTGTTAATTTTAACAAATTACCCCACTATGGTGGTGCTCGTAAAGCAATAAACATACCTTACTCAAAAAGACTCACCATGCATAGAGAAACATAATCATGCTTACTATTCACAACTACTACCTATGTACTTTTTTACTCACAACACAGCCTCCAATACACATGTTTTTATACTACTTTTAGCTATCTATATACTTATAAAAATATTGAAGATATAATTGTATGAAAATATTTTTCATGACAAATCCAGTGTTGAAAAATTCAGCCAATTAGGCGATTAACCGGCTGATTAATATGTGATCCCCACTATGCAAGTTAATTTAACACAAAATTGGGCTATTAATCTTCTAGCTGACTAATCCAGTGGTCAACCCAACTAATTGGTTGACCCCTGATTAATCCCGGTATATAAAAAATCGCTAAGGTTCGAGTTCCACCACCCAAACCCCACCTCTCCCCCTACACACAACCCCTTGTCGCCACCGCCTCTCGCCTCTCCATCCCCTGATCCCTCCCTAGCCACCATCGCCTTTTACCTCCATTGCCTCCGTTGGATCAACTACCACCGCCCCAACCTCAAGTGTGACCTCACCGACGCCGAGGAGCAGCTCGTCATCGACCTCCACACCAAGCTCGGAGGTATGCGTATGAACAAACAATGCCAATGATCATTAGGTTCTCACATCATGTATTGATTAATCATGTAAGATTTTCATTCATATAGACAGATTTTTATCTATATGAATACTGCTTTGCTTAGATCAGGGGAGTTCTATACACAAATGTATATGCTTACTGCTTTGCTTAGATCAGGGGAGTTCTATACACAAATGTATATGCTTACTGCTTTGATTATATCAGGGGAATACCTTTAGGTTCTTGTACTACCTACTGCTTTGCTTAGATCAAGAACAATGGAATAAGAATGACAAGCACCGATGAATGTACAAATCCTAGAGTCCTTAAGAAAAATTCATATAATATAGGATGGGAATTTGGCTGCTTGATAGATGCAAATAATTTACAAAGAATACAATGCAAATTGTGTGGCAAGCAAATGAATGGAGGGATTTTTAGGATGGATGTTGCTCAAGTCAAAGAACATGGGGCAAGCATAGTTATTAAGATGGTAAGACGAGGCGAGGCACCCGAGGACCGCCTTAGTCATAGAAAATAAAGGATTTAGAAAAAAAATCAATAGATAAGCAGAAAATTCCAAATAGCAATATAGCTTAATAAAAGTAGCAATAGAACAATAGCAATGTAGCATAATAAAAGTAGCAAATAAGTTCAACACCCCAAGTCCCCAACTATCCCATCTCTCAAATATCAATAGCCATCATCGAACTCATTGGGGTTGGTAGTTGTATCATCTTGTTCTCCATCATCTTGGGCATTGGTAGCTTCATCATTCTCACTCACATCCACATCATCATATGGATCTTCCTCAGATTTTTCATTCCACGAATAATCATGCCGATTTTCGTCACAAAACTACAGCAGTACAGCAATAAAACTATGGCAGTACAACAATCAACATATAAACGTATAAAGTATAACTATAGTTCCACTTAACCACTATGGTCATAGTTATTAAGGCGGTAAGGCGAGATGAGGCGGTCGACTACCGCCTAAGCGATAAGGTGTAAGGCGAGGCAATGCCTTACGCCCATAGAAAATATAGGATTTAGGAAAAAATATCAATAAATAAGTAGCAAATTCCAAATAGCAATATAGCATGATAAAAATAACAATACAATATCAAGTAGCAATATTGTCACTTTGAATGCCTTACAAAACTAAAAAATATACAGTTAAAATTGCAATAGCACATTTAAAATTATGTATAATAGCATATTTAAAGTCTAATTCAGTAGCCCATTCATATAAGTCTGGTCCAACAACCCATTTAAGGCCCATTAGGTTCATTTTCATCTCTAAACCCTAACCTCTCTCCCACTCCACTCCTCTTAGCCTCCGGTCCTCTCACCATCGCCTCTTCCCCTCTTCCCCTCTTCCCTATTCTCTCTCCCCTCTTCCGCGCCACGCCCTTCCTCGCCACGTCGTGAAGGGCCTCGTCGTGCGCCGCTCGCGCCCGGCCTCACCTCATCACGTCGGACCTCACCATGCTGCATTGGGCCTCTCCTTGCCACGTCGGGCCTCACCGCACCGTGCCAGGCCTCGCGGCGCCGCGCTAGGCCTCACGGGGGCAACGTGGGAGGCCAAGACGTCTAGATGCCTTACCACCCCCGAGCACCTTATCACTTAAGATTTCAAATTTTGACTACAACACATATTCAAGGACATCATCTATTTGAGAACAGAGTTAGTATACAACACCTACCAACAAAAAAACTACGCTGGTGGCAACCAAGATGGTCAATTGTTACAAGACACAAAGAAACAGAACTATAAATTGGCATGATCATGTCCTCACTCCTTTCTAGCAGTGCTGGAATCATGTCTAGAACTAATAAATTTGGGTAACTGAAAATCATATACATATCGGTTATGTACCATAATCAGCATGCGTTTATCATATACAACTAATAATCTGGGCACTCTGGCCGGTAAGTTACAGAGTTATTCAATCAAATAGCATTCAGGATTTCAGGTGAATATACAATGTGTGCAGGTAAAGCTTGTATACAACAAACGGGAAAATTGATCATTTGCTGATTTGCCACTCAAAAATATGGGCTTCAATCATTTGCCACAGAAAATATTAGCTTCGCTTATTTGCCACCAAAATATTTGACAAATTTGATTATTTGCCATTTTGCTCAAATAATCAAACTTGTCAAATATTTGGGTGGCAAATCAGCTAAGATAGTTTTTGGTGGCAAATAATCGAAACCTGGTATGGCAAATGATCAATTTCCCTTTTCGAAGAGGGAGAGATTAGTTTGCAAAAGTGCGACTACTTCGAATAAAACAACCGGATCTATCTCGCTAAGGGAATCAAACAGCGGCGAGAGGGCTTACACCAAGGGACGCCGAGGGCGCCAAAGTCGGAGGCTGCGGCCGCGTCAGGGAGGGCGAGAAAGCGCGCATCTAGGCGCGGCGGCGGGCAGTCGGCACGGGGACGGGCGCGACCGGCGAGGAACGCGCTGACGGCGACAGCGAGGAGGACGATGGAGGAAGCAGCGCGGTGGGAGGATTGCAGGCGGGAGTAGGCGGCGGCCACGAAGGCGGGATGCGCCTTCCGGGCCTTGGACTCGTAGTCGTCGTTGCCGACGGCGGCGGTGGAGGATGCGCCAGCATAGGGAGAGGAGGACGACAACGAGGAGGCGCCGGCGGCGCGGGCAGAGAGGCCGGTGTCGTGCATCGGCGGGACGGAGCCGAGAGAGATCGGCGGACAGTGGAAGGTGGCGGTGGTAGGAGATCAGGGGATTCGAGTGCGCGAGTGGTAGTGGCGAGAGATTTTAGTGTATGGAATTGGATAAAAAGGGAATAACTTTAAATTTGTTATACACCATTTTTTCGAAATGTTACACCCTAGTTTAAAACAGAAATATTGTAAAAAAATTGCGCAAAATAATTCAATTCTACCCTAGATTAATGGAAAAACTCATTATAAATTAGACCAAAATATGTGTTTATAATATTAATATGAGAAGGATCATCTAAATTTATAACGGATCTATCACATTTAGGAGGTGTTTGGTAGGCCTGCATCTTCTAGATCTACGTTAGTAGAATTATAGCCTAACCAAACACTTATAAACACATGAAAAGTGTCGACGGATGGTCGAGCAGTCCTCCTCGGAGGGTGTCCATGGAGATGATTTATATTGTAGGGAAGCGCTGCACTCAAGACCTTGATGGTTGCCGAACTCGTGAAGATAGGACTGGCCGAGAGACAAAAGGATTTAGAGTGGTTCGGCCCCCCGATAGGGTAATAGGCTTACGTCCACTGTGAGTTTGATGTGGTGTTTCACTAGTCGGGAGAAAGTTACAGCGAAGGGATTACAAGAGCTAGGGCTCCGGAGAGTAATGGGTTGTGCTTTCTCAACGCTCTGAACCCTTTTTTTCTCTCTGTGGGGGTCCCGTGCTCGGGACCCCTTGCTATTTATACCCCCGTTGGGCCTAACCTATCGTACAGCACGCTCCGACGGGACGTAGCACGGCTTGATCGGACGCAGCACGCCTCGATGGGACGCAGCGTGCTGCCTACTCCCCAACAGCCCCCCGGTCTGACGCTGCCCGGCAGTCCTGCGCACCTGTCACGCCTGGATCCTCCGACTGCTTTCAATCGCGTCGCATTTAATGCGCTACGCTGCTTTCGGCTGGCTCAGGCGGGGTTGGTGTAACGGGCCCGATGGGCCCTCTGCCCGGCCCAATAACCGGAAATGAAGTCTGTGGGCTACTCGGGGGGTATATCCCCCACAGCAGTCCCCGAGCTCTTCGTCGCTGCAAATCGGATATCTTGTCGGGGTCGAAAGGAAGCGATGACGAGCTGAAGCCATGAAGTCTTCAGGGGTGCCGCTCAGGTGCACCTGTGAGGTGTAGTCCCCGAGCCTGCGTGCAAATAGAATATTTGGACACGGGGTCTAAATTGTAGCCTTTCGGGAGTTTGTGGACGTCGGTCCTTTAGGTCCGAGTCCCCGGGCGTAGCCGGTGCGTGTTCCGGGACCTAGTCCCCGAGCGCGGGAAGGAGTCCTCGGGGTTCTTGCCTCGGTGTTTTTCTTGGGGGAGTCCCCGGGCTTTGCCTGGAGACAGGCCGGGGGCCCTTGTGGCTTAAAGGTCAACCGTTGCGGGGTGAAGGGGTGACGTAGCCGAGGGGCTGGACGCTATCGGATAGAGATAACGTAGCCAAGAGGGCGACCGCTATCGGCGAGGATAACGTAGCCGAGAGGCCGACCGCTATCGGGCGAGGATAACGTAGCCAAGAGGCCGACCGTTGTCGGGCGAGGATAACGTAGCCAAGAGGCCGACCGTTATCGGGTGAAGGGAGGGAGTCGGGAGATTTGAGGGGTCAAAGTGTAAATAGAGAAATTTTGGAGGGTTTAAAATACGAAGGGGTATCACCTGTGAGGTGTGGCTCACGGGAACGGAGAAGTTATTGCCTTCGTCCCGTTGGGTTGATGTGACTTTTGACGGGACAGTTACTTCTTTGGACGGACAAGATTATGCCACGCGTGCCGCGAGGATGACGTGTCGATCCGAGATCGACTCGCGACGGTTGGGTGCGCGAGGCGGTTCGGGACTTGCGCCGTTTGGCTTGCTGGAGAAGGAGCCGTTGGTGCCTTTTTAAGGCCAGATTCAGAACTCTTCACCTTCATGCGCACTCGATCGCACTCCAGAGCCGTTAGAGCCCGACAAGCCTAAGTTCTTGCATCACTCGCCTCCTCTAGCGATCCTCAATCTCCACCCTCGGCGCCGCAGCAGTTTCACTGCTACGTCTGCTACCGTCGAGCAATGGAACCGAAGAAGAAGGAAGGCACCGGCGCCCCGTCTGACCTGGTCTGCGTCCCGCAGCGAGACCAGGAGTGGATGAAAAGCATTATGTCCGACGACCGGCTGGGGAGGTTGAAGAAGGAGGGGACCCTTCCGGATCGCCTCTTGGCGGGCTGGCGGTCGGCGCTGGATGAAGTCTTCCCGACGCCGAACACTCGCGAGATAGTGGTGTTCCAGTCGTTCGTCCTTCGTGGCTTCGGCCTCCCCGCGCACCCTTTCGTGCGCGGGTTGCTTTATTATTATGACATCTCCCTTGTCCATCTCAACCCTAACTTCATCCTCCAACTCTCCATTTTCATCCACCTCTGCGAGGCCTTTCTGGGCATCGATCCCCACTTCA
>ASSH01053131.1:0-10892 GCA_000418225.1 Zizania latifolia
GGCACCGACGGGCTGGCCATCTGTAGACTGGCGCGCGGGCCTGGATCGACAGATGGTATGCCGATCTAAGTTAAATCGGTCTAGATCGGTAAATTAAATGTCGACATAGCTAGATTGGTATATGGTATGCCGATCTAGGGCCGATCGACCTAGATCGGCACACCAAGTACCGACAGAAGGTCATTTTTGTAAATTTTGAAATCCGCGTATCAATTTTGAATTTTTTTTTAATAAAATGTATTATTTAAAAAAAATTCCCATCCCGCTCATGGTGAGGGCAAGTGGGTGGGCGGCTAGGGCCCGGTCCAGTCCAGCTTAAAGCCCAAGAATACTAATTAATTAACACTCCATTTCTTACCGATTATAAGTCCGTTTAATTTTTTAAAGTCAAATTCATATCATTTTGATTAATTTTAAATAAAAAATATATTGAAATTTATGATATCAAATAATATAATATTAAAATATATTTGATGGCCGGTTTAATCAAACTAATTTAATACTGTAATTGTTGATATATTTTTATAAAATTGATCAAAATTAAAAAGTTTAACTAAAAAATAAGATAACTTATGATACGTCATAAAGGGATTAATTACTAAGTTAATATAACAAATTTCCAAATGAAATATAATAGCAAAAATATACGTGGAAATGAGACGAAGGTAAAGACAGCTAGTGTGAACGGTGAGGCCCCCCTTCTCTCTGAACCGAGCGCCCGGGCGGTGTGAATGGGCGGAAAAGTAATGGCAGGCAACCAGCGGCGAGAAGCAAGTGGAAAAGCGAGGCGAGGAGGTCGCGTCGCCGAGCAAGCAACCAAAGCAGAGCATTGCAGGCAACGGCAAGCGCCGCGAGCAAGGCCTGCAGGCGCCGGCGCAGCGCGGGGCACGTGGCGGGATTGCTAGGGAGTAGGGATTCGTACCGTCGGGCGCGGCGGGAGCGGGAGGGGCGGCGAGATGATGGAGGCCGGGGGCGGCGAATGGGGAGCGGGAGGGAGGGACGAGCGGGTGCCGCAGTGGGGCGCGCAGGAGACGCGGGAGCTGATTGCGGCCCGCGGGGAGCTGGAGCGGGAGGCTGTCGGCGCTCGCCGAAGCGCCAGGACGCTGTGGGACGCGGTGGCCTCGCACCTCCGGGAGCACGGGTACCGCCGCACCGCCGACCAGTGCAAGTGCAAGTGGAAGAACCTCGTCAACAGATACAAGGTACCCTGCGTGTCCCCTCCTCCACAGTCTCCACGCTGCTACGCTGACCGGCAACCATTCTGTTCTGAACTCTACGAGCAGCGAATTCTCTTGTATAGTTCATACATTAATGGCAACCTGAAAATGCATTGATGGTTACCACCATCATTAGGCTGTGCGGCCCCCAATTGTCTCCTCTGTCTCCAGAGGTCCTTTTGAGGTTGTTAGGATTTAGGAATATGTTCTCTTTGCGGCTTAAATGGGGGTAGCATTTCAATCGTGGAGGTCATTGAGACACTATCTGAGGTATCTTTTAGCCCCCATTGAACAGTTGTTCATCCCTTCAAAGGGGTTCATCCCTTCAAAGGGCTCCTTTCTGATTTTATAGAGAAGCTGAGTAGATGTTAATACCAGGCTTCCCTTCATATTTTGATGGAATACCATACTCTTACCTGTTAGGACTGATGTCTTGAAATCTTATCTTTGCACTGTAGTTTGGTAGCATGGTTTGGAAAGTGATGTCTTCAGTTGCAGATTTTTGTAGTGATGATGTATATCTGATGAATACTTGAAGCTGGAATATAAATGGTTTGTGTAATGCTATTTCCTGCAATGCTAATGTACTGGGCAAAAATGTAGCTATTTATTTCTCAATCAAAACACACCTTAATTGCTCCTCCACAATGTTTGTCTAGGAGCTAAGCTTGCTTTTGTGAGCATAGTGGCTTCTAGACTCTAGATGGCAAGCATGAAAGTCCTTTCCATTTTCCACTTTGTTGTGCTCTGATGTAAAATGTATTAACAACAATAGATATCCACTCATTATAGAAAGGAGGAACAGATGCAGCCTTCCATTAATACATTTGCTCCATTCAGGTGCATACGGTAGCATATTTATGGACAGCGAACACTAAAAGTAAGGCAGAATCTATCTGTTTTAGGGAGAATTCGAGTGGTAAACTATGCAGAACTGGAGGTCCAATGAAAATTTACCACTGACAAGATTTTGTCAAAAAAGGGTACTAATATTTTATTTGTTTTCGCATTGGCAGTCTATGAGAAATTGCATTGAGACTTTCTAAAAATGCGGCATTTTCCTTGCTTTACGTTGATCATTAATAAAAGTGAAATTAATGTTGTCCAGAACTAAGGGGTGAAACTAAAAGTTGATCATATCAGAGTAAGGGTGGTTTAATTGAATTTATCAAGAAAGAACATGGGAAACATGTAATACAAGACTTCATTGACAGGCAAAGATCATGGCAGCATAAACCAAGTGTATTTCCCAGCTATTGGGTATGAAACTCCAAGCCAGGCTGTCAGGTTGATGCTGCAGTTGGGTTTGTTGGGTGGTAGGTCCAATTTTAATCTTTGTGTTAGAAACTGTCCTTCATGCTTGCACAAATGCTGTTCTTATGAAGCAGTGGTTAATTGGTTAAACACATAATTGGTCTATCTTTGTTGTGAAATCAGTGCACCCCACTATCTTGTTTGAGCACCTTTGTAAATTTCCTTTTAGAATTTAGATTACCACAAATATAGCCAGTACTTTCATTTTTCTTCATTGTTTAGCTTAATAAATCATTTCCAATACAATCCTTTTCACCAGGGAAAGGAAACTTCTGATCCAGAAAATGGTAGACAGTGTCCCTTCTTTGAAGAATTGCATGCAGTATTCACTGAACGAGCTAGAAATATGCAACGACAACTACTTGAATCCGAATCTGGATCATCTGTTAAAAAGAAACTGAAGCGACCTAGTGGTGACCTGTCATCAGAGGAGTCTGAAGATGAGGAAGATGAAGCTGAAGAAAGTGGCGATGAGAAACCCATGAAAAGCAGAAAGAGGAAAGCTGCCGATAAGAGGCAACAATCCCAACGAATAGCAGAGAAGTCGAGGACTGGCATGTCAAGCATCCATGAACTGCTCCAGGATTTCCTGGCGCAGCAACATCGCATGGATGTTCAGTGGCACGAGATGATGGAGAGGCGATCCCAGGAACGGCTTGTTTTTGAACAAGAATGGCGGCAGACGATGCAGAAGCTGGAGCAGGAGAGACTGATGCTAGAGCACACATGGATGGAGCGAGAAGAACAACGAAGGATGAGAGAAGAAGCTAGAGCCGAGAAAAGGGATGCCCTCCTGAACACACTCTTGAACAAGCTCTTGCAGGAAGATCTATAGACAGTGATGCTTGCTGCTTGGTCTGCAACTGATAGATACTGTAGTAGACATTGTTTTCTCACATGTTCCATTCAATTCTTTGTAGTCCCTGCAAATTATGTTCTTCGACAAGAAATGTTTCTTGTAGCACTTCTATTAGGTTTCTAGGATTCTTTACCAGTTTTTGTGGATTAGTTTTGATATAATAATTCATTCTAAATATACTTTCTTCGTCCACTACTCCTAGTATTAAAATATAATATTTAATTAATGCATAAATTAATGGACTGACTTTCTTCGTTCATCTGTTCCGAATGGAACTGACGAGTGTAGGGGCTTCTTTGGTTTGTTGTCATTCGTAACCATGCTAATTTTTGGCATTACTAAAAATTAGAATCAAACACTGCCCTATCATAACCTACTCTGACAAAATTTGGTACTACCAAAATTTGCACGGTTCGTTTGGGCTACAAACCAAACAAATCCCTATATTTTGGGCAGCAGAGGCAAAGTTCAGTTAGTCTATTTCCAGCCCAGTGCTACGGCCCAAAATCAGTCTCCTAATACTCCCTTTATTTATTGCAATTATAAATCATTTGATTTTTTAATAATTCAAACGTCTCTCCTAAAACATATCTTAATAGTATATTAATTTGATATTGCAAATTTTAATATTTTTCATTTAAACTTAATTAAAAATTAAAAATTAAAAATTTTGGTTTAAAAAAAAATCAAAATATAAGCGAAACTTTCGGATAATAGGGATCAATCGATCGATGAGAGGGAAAGTGGTAATGGAGGGGAAGCCGCTGCTACATCCCCACCTCTCCCACCCTCGCCTCCGGCTCCCGGTCGCAGGCCTCGTCCCCAGCCACCCTAACTGCCGCCGTCTTCCCGCGTCTCGCTTCCTTCTCAGCCACCGGAAGCTGAAGGCGAAGCAGCTGGGTGTTGCCCTGCGGCATCAGCCAAGACACCGGACCGAGACGCCCAGCCGAGGAGGCTGGAAATGGTGGGCTCCGTGCACCGCGGCTGCGCTGGTGCTCCACCTGGCCGTCTGTTCCGTCCTCTTCCTCTTCCCCACCCCCGCTCGCGCCTGTGTGGGCGCTCTCCCGCCCCCTCCTGCCGGCGCCGTTGAGGCGGCGGAGGAGGAGGACGACGAGGAGTGGAAGGTCGCGCTGCAGCAATGGAAGTCCAAGAGCTACGCGCTCTCTGTGCCCCTCCGGGTCGTTGCGCTCCGCGGCTCCTTCCCTCCCTCGTGGATCAAGGTCTTGCTCAATCATCTCATTCCTTACCACGCTTTGGATTCTAAGCTATTGTTAGAAATCCAAGCCACGGCAATACAGCATATAACATGATTATATGAGCTAATGGAGGTAATTGTGTGTTGCTCTTTCCAGGATTTTTTTGAAGTTCAGGGTAAGAGGCTCAAATTGAGCCCCGAGTTCCGCTCTAGTCTCGATGCACTCTTCTCTGAGATGTCACAATGTTTGGACAAGGGCCAAATTCAGCCGAAATCTGCAATGGCAGCTGATGTTGTTTCAATCGGGGACTCTTGGCTAGGATATGCCATTCATAAGGGATTGGTAGAGCCTATCAAGAATGCTGAAGAGCAGGATTGGTTTCGGAGCCTAAGTGACAGGTGGAAGGTGAGAATTATAAGTTAAAGCCTTTTTTCTCAAAGCAATTCTGGTAGTTGCTTTGGATG
The DNA here is from genome assembly GCA_000418225.1 of Zizania latifolia. Classification (NCBI taxonomy): domain Eukaryota; kingdom Viridiplantae; phylum Streptophyta; class Magnoliopsida; order Poales; family Poaceae; genus Zizania; species Zizania latifolia. Next base: position 5,051 of record ASSH01053131.1, read on the forward strand.
TTGCAGTAGCTAATGCTTAGTTATGGAAAACATTTTGCTTGTTGAACTATGTTTAGGTTATAAATCTTGCAAAAAAGCATTTTATTATGTCAGAATTGCAAAAATCTAGGCCACTCTATACTCTTGTTCTTTTATAGAGGAGTAGTTTGTTCTTTGCTTCCATATAACTTTATTCTTTTGGGACATGGGATTATTGTATTCACTTGAGTATATGTAATTTACTTCGATTTCATGGGCTCCATTTAGCATTTCTTTTTTGAAAACTTAATAGAGAACTCTAAGCTATGATTTATATTTTCATTATAGTCTACCAGATTCATCTGTGCAGGAACCATAATGGTGAGGTAGATCCTAATGGCTCAATATGGGGGGTTCCATACAGATGGGGCACTGTGGTCATTGCTTACAAGAGAAACAAGTTCAAAAGGCATAACCTGAAACCAATAAAGGTAAACTATTTTTTTCTTGATAAAATTTGCAATATTAGACTGAACTTGAATGGCCAAAATTGAATTGTCCTTCCAAAGGTGATGTGGCACTTCCTGTTTTATGGGATGAAACATAATGTTTAAAATGGTATTGAAACATGCCTTTTTCTTGTTCTGACTTAAATTAAGCACCATGAATTTTTTGTGGCATTCTCGGACTCTCTGTATTTACATGTCACTGTGATACATGCTAGGTTTTTCAATATTGATGTGTGCTATATAGGACTGGGAGGATTTGTGGAGACCTGAACTTGCTGGAAAAATTGCAATGGTGGATTCTCCTAGAGAAGTCATTGGTGCAGTCCTGAAGTATCTGGGATCATCATATAACACAAATGATATGGAATCAGAAGTCAGTGGTGGTAGGGAAACAGTCTTAGAAAGCTTGAAACAACTACAGAACCAGGTTTGCACCTAATAATTTGCCCTTTCCACTCTATATCTTATGTTCCATCTGTAATACTATATCTGTGAATCCTGAATTTTGGGTGAAAAGACAGCACAGGTCTTAAGCAACATTTGAAATTATTATGTGTAACCCAATATTTATCGCCACTTGCATTTGTAGGTTCAACTATTTGACAGCATGAACTATCTGAAGTCTTTTGGAGTAGGAGATGTATGGGTCGCAGTGGGTTGGAGCAGCGATGTCATCCCTGCTGCGAAGCGAATGTCTAATGTTGCAGTGGTTGTTCCCAAGTCAGGCAGTAGCCTATGGGCTGACCTATGGGTATGTTATGATTTTCCCATGCACAAGTGCATAACTTGCCAATTCCCTGTGGCAATTGTTGCTCTATTTTGATGTACTGAACTCAATCTCTTGGTGATTTTTCTGGTCTTGTGCATTCTAGGCGATACCATCTGCAACCAAATTTCAGACGAATCAAATTGGCGGCAGAACCAGAGGCCCATCCCCACTTATCCACCAGTGGTTCGACTTCTGCCTGCAGAGCGCCAGGAGCTTACCATTTCGCCAAGATGTCATCCCTGGAGCATCGCCATTGTTCCTCGAGAACCCGGCGCCTGAAATCCCTCAAGAACAGAAGAGAAAGCCGGAGCTGGACACGAATCTTGTCAGAGGAGCACCTCCTCCTGAGATCCTGGAAAAGTGCGAGTTTCTAGAACCCCTGTCAGAAAAGGCTCTGGACGACTACCAGTGGCTGATATCGAGGATGCAGAGTCCACGCCGTGGTTTATACCGAAACGTGTTGCAAAAGATGTCGAATGCACTAAACTTGAGATCTAGAGTTTAAGAGTTTCTGTGCACGGCCAAGACATATCACATTGCGATATGGCGATAGGCTGGAGAGCAGTAGAAGAAGCATTTGCTGCTTGTTGCATGGTTGCTATTACCTCTTCACATATAAGAGTCCAAGAGAATTTACAAAATACTGTAACTAAACAATCTAAACAATCTATCCGCCAAATCAAATCACTCTTCATAGGAACCCCACATGGAACCAGATGAAGCTCTTCAGTACATGTTAGCATGGCTGACAGAGATAGCCAGCAGCCATCCATCACAGTTTCAATTTACCCAAGTCGATCTTTTGCTTAGGATACGTGTAGGCCTCGTAGTTTATCTTCTGCCCAAGGGAGCTCAGCTTTGTGAGTGTGGTTATCAGGTCAACCTGACACACATAAGCACACGTTAGCATCAATCCCTGAAGATTTCAGAGCTACACTGCAGCATTGCCAGTACTCACAAATCGCTAGATTTTACCTCGTAGTCAGTTCGAGAGACCGTCTCGCGGCTACGTTGATACTTCTCGACCCATGGACGGCAATCTTTATCAGCTATCAACCGTTCCTCTGTGGCAGCTTGGTCAGGCCCGAGGAAGGCTGACATCACGGCAAGCTGAAAGAAGTTTTCTCGTATTAAACATGAGTTCGGATCACAGCTTTCGAAGTCTCGTGGATTAAGTGACTCATCAGTAACACAATTTATGAACTGAGACTGAGCTGTACTGACCTGACGAGGACCCAAGCCAACAGCAATGAACTTGTCCTTCATTTCCTGCAGAGAAGCTTTGCTCCAGTCAGGTGTCCTTCCCTCCGGATCAGGTTCCTCTGCATCTTGTCGCCCGAATAGTTTGTCAAACAGGCCCCACTGCAGCAGTAGACGCAAACAATACATCAACAAAAGATACCTGTCAGCTTGTGTCAGTAAGTTAAGCACATACAGACTGAAAAATACTTGACAGAATGCAGTGTCATTTGACAGGCGGAGTAACGTGGTGTGGCCAATACCTGGCCATTTGAACCGTAGGCTACGTACAGTGTTCTTCCTTTCTCTTCGTTCCCGCCACACTTGGCAATGGCAGCATCGAGGAATGTTGTCTTGACTGCTGATTGTGCTGTTGCAAGTGAAAGCAAATTCCAGTAGTTTATCACTGTTCATTGTATCTTGATGCGGTTACCTTTCCAACAGTTGTAAAAGAACTCTTAACAGTAACATAGGTATAATAGAGCCGTCCAGATGGCAATGATACAAGGGTGCTGGTAAAATTGTGATCAAAGTATGTCACACCTGCAAATTGGATCAGATCTGCAAATGAAATGGGACCTCCCTTGGAGTAGGAATCTATCTCCTTTTTGGCTTCAATTAGCAGATCCAAAGCAGCAGAAAGTCCACTGTTTTCAGGTCTGCTTATTTCTGCACTTTATTATTTAATGGTAAAAAATGAAAGAACGAAGAGGCCAAGCAACTTGTTAGGTTTTCATCCGCAGAGCATATTTGCAATGTCAACACAAACATGTACAAACAGAAGGTACTACCTTAATCTGATTGATCCATTTGGACCTCCTGACTTTGTGGCCTGAAAAAAAGAGTTAAGCAACCAGGTGGCACAGGTTACTTCCAAGTGTGCAATGTACAGAGACAGGGTCCAGCTGGTAACTTCAGGAAGCCACTGGCCATACCTTGTCATATGTCATAGCATCATTCAGTGCCAAGGTTAACAAAGATGGAATGAGCTCTTTCTTAGCCTTCAAAAGTTTATCAAATTGTGGTGTGAGATAGCGAACAAGTTAGAAAATTACAAACTCCATTGAATTGAATACCGAGTTGAAGTGCAAATAATATGCAATCTCACCGTTATGGCTGTGGAGAGGGTGCCTTTGATGCTTGCTGAAGAAAGAACCCAGAGCAACAATTACTATCATGGCAAGAAGCACATAGCATTCAAGGAAAACAACAACAACCTCAGAGGTGGCCTACATTGGAATTCAGAGCGTTGTCGCCGCTCAATCAGATCAGCTGCAGTAGCCACTCCTGTGAATTTTGTAGAGCCCTCGAGTATTTCCTATCCAAAAGAAAAAACATTACTAACTGCGGGTTAATGTTCCTTCTCCCACCATACCACATTTCGCTGGCTTTCATATTCCGATGCAGGAAGAAGACTACATTGATCTCGCAAACGAAACGGAGGAAAAGATCAGAACCTACCAAGCCAACGGCAGTAGTGAGGCAGCCGCCAATTAAGTCCCTTCTACGGAATCGCGGGTTCTCCTCCTGCGCAGCAGCGTGGCAGCACACCTGAATCTACACGGAAAACCCCCGAAGGATTACACGGATCACACAGCGTCTCAGGCTCAAAACGACAGAGAAGCCCCGCGAGCTTCAGGGCACGTAACGTACGTGCGCATGCCGTCGCGCAGGAGACGAGGCGCCGATGGGAGCGGAAGGGGAGGCGGAGCCGCGGAGGCCGAGCAGCGCCGGAGGCCGCACGGTGGAGACGAAGTTCGCGCCCGCCATTTCGCCCCCCGCTTCTCGCAACGCAACGCACGCCGGCCTGAGGCTGCGCCTGGCTGACTGACTTGAGCGGCGGCCTCGCGCGCGGGCGGCTGGCGTGGCACAGACACGAGGAAGAGAAGGATAAGGCAGCGAATCGCATGCGTTGGGTGTTTGCTGCCTCCACCACACGTTTCTCGCGGCATATCACCAGCGATGGCCACCGCGGCGCCGATTTGCTTCCACGTAGATATCGGACCAAAACCGCCTTATTGCCGTGGTAACCACAGTTTTTAGCTAACTGATAGACGTTAAACCAAACTGATAATAGTGTTAAGTTATCCTTGTTTCGGCTAGAGATTCAGAAAATCTATTTGTTTCAGCTAGAGATTCTTAGTAGCTAGTTTATTATCGAGTATCTAAATATCAGGTCTGAGTATCTAGCTGGTGAGAATCTAGAGAAGCTAGTGTTTTCCAGCTTCTGTATTCTAGTTTATTTTTAAATTCTGCAACTACTGATTCTCACAATTTGAGTCCAGAATCTGGACCATTTGTTTCGGCTTCAGATTCTAGAAATAGCTGCAACTACCAGAAACTAAAACAAACCAGCCCTTAGTAGCTAGCTAGTTAGAATCTGAAGAAGCTAATGTTTTCTAGTTTTTGTATTCTAGTTTATTTCTAAATTATATAGCTACTGATTCTCATAATCACGGTTTAGAATCTAACTCTGTAATGAACAAACAGACCCTAACAGTGATCGGGTAACGGTTACCGCCACTGCTAGCGGCCAGTGTGGTTAACCCTGACCATTGAACACCTGATGCTTTTGATTGTACATCGCAGATTGCACGGTAGGGGAATTCTCGTTCTGTAGTTGGCATTTGCAACAATGCAACATATCTTAGGCAAGAACAAACTAAAGCATAGTTTCTGGAAATGAGATGAAATTGGACGAGAGAAAGGGTTCTTCAAAATTCATGTGAACAGTTTAATTAATAGACTAGTCGATCTAAAGTAGACAAGGCACACATGCCCAAATGCATAAAACATGGCAGTATTACACAGCGCAGCATACACGATAGAAGGCACTTCTCATGTGGGAGATGCTGTTTTATTAGGTAGGTCAATGCATCTAGACAGTTGTAGATGTGGTGAGTCTTCACCGCTGGTACGACTGGTTCTCCCTCCGCTTCACATAGCGAGTTCGGTCACTGTAACGGGGCCTATCTTGTGCTCTCTGTGGCACTGGCTCCACCCTTCTCTGCCTTTCTGGTGATCTTTGAACAATTTCTCCATTCACAAACAACTCAGCTGCAAAGAATGACAATGACATGAGAACCCAGACAAAACTGTTGCTAGAATATATCTCAGGTCTGAGTACATCGACTGTGGTTGTAAAAGTACGAATACGGTACAGAGACTGCAAATGGATTGGGGGGTGGAACAAACCATTGGATATTTGGATAGAAAGTCAACCAAAACATGATAATAAAAACAGCATCCCGTTCAAAAAGGGATATTTTATCATTGGAACTTTAACACTACCAATAATTTGATACATCTTGCTTCAACATAACATTTTCCCCTTAAGCATATAGTGGATCAGAGTGTACAATTCATA
>ASSH01053135.1:0-10880 GCA_000418225.1 Zizania latifolia
GACAAACAGACCACCATAAAAAATATGTGTAGTTTAGTAATATTCACCTTAGCGCCAAGAAAGTTTCCACTTGCAACATTATCGCATATTTCATGCCAACGACCATTAACACCATGTCGACGAAGATTTAACATTGAGGGACCAGGGGATAGCTTTGCTTCTATAGTTAGCCGTATTCTACCTGCTGCCTCCATTGCAGCCTCTAATGAATCAGAGTCAGTAATACGGTAACGACCAGCATACTTGGCCTTCTTTCCTGAGAAAACAGAAAAAAAAAAAGGCATTCACTACCATTTCAGAACAGGATATCAGAATTCAGAATGCGGGGATCACATATTAACCTAATTGAAACTACAAACAATAGTCGCAAGTTCATGTGAGATTGCAGATGCAGCACCAACCACAACACTAGTACAAACTGTAGCATTCTTGGAGTCATAGCTTTTATGTATTTTCTTCACATTAAGAAATAAAGAATCCTAAAGTTAGCCCTACCTTGATCAGAGTCTCCTAGCGTTTGGGACAAGCCTAGAGTTGACGAGATCAATTTCATATTTATCCCAATCTTTGAACCCTTACCCTACCCATGAACTAGCGACCATAACATAATCTAGTTGTTTAAAATTTAAAATAATTTAGATGTACTATGCTTTCGCTTTGTACATGAATAAAAAACACAATAAGAATTGCATTTAGAGTGCAAAAAACTAAGATATATGCTTAAAATGTTTGAAGTGCTAGTCAGTTTTCTGGGATGGAAAAAGAATCATTTTTAATATCCTTTTATAGATGGGTTCCCTTTATTAATTGCAGCAGTAAGAAAACATGGGTAACTTGACTAACTTCCATATGATGTAGGCTCCAAAACACAACAACACCAAAGTTGTTTGATCCAGTTAAACATGCATGTGTAAAGATGCAAAGCTTCAGCTAAGTTGAACTAACCTCTCTCAGCCAAGACCTTATCAATTTGAACATGTGTTCCAGGAACAAGAACAAATTTGATCCCAAGACCATGAAGAAGTGAAATATCCTGTAAATTTAAATAAATGTAATGTAGCTGGCAATAGGAAAAAATTGACAGTGCAGATATCTCCATATACATAAAATTAAGTAGCAAACTTCTTGACATAATTTAGTGATTTGACTGTTCATATTACCCAAGTATAACACCTAACAGGACAATTGACCGAAAACAAGGGAAAATCAAGTAACATGGGGAATTCTGAGTAATCAGATTTTTTTCTCGATGGAGGGGGAGACTGCCCCACCACATTTTTACTGAAGAAGAGGTGACCGCGACCATGCAATGCTCGGGTTCGAACCCGGGCGGAGAGGCCACAGCTGGCCCTCCATCCCACTGAGCTACAGCTCAGTTCGCCTGAGTAATCAGATGGCAAAGTAGATGGAACATAATATATTTTGTCAGGTACAGGGGAATTCAATGGCACAATGGGCACAAGAAACCAAACTATATGTCCAGTGCAACAACAATAAGATGTACCATACTAAGTAGCACCGTCTTTGTCTAAGCTTGTAGATGCCAGACAATAGGCATTTAACAACTACACGATAAAAAGTTTGACCTAAACATTGGAACTCCGTACTCACCTACCTAGAGCATGTAGAAGGTTGATCCCACCAACTTCAAGCAAAATATGACCAGACAAGTTGAACGAAATGGAATTCACTTTGAGTTGAATTAACAAGACTTGACCAAGTTGTCCTAATAAAATTGATAAAATCCCTAAAAAGGAATGTGATTGAACAAGATTTACTATGGAAGTATTCGTTATGTATGGTCCAGAAATATGAAATATCTTATGTTATTTATCTTTTTTGGAAATATCATGTTATTGTTTTTTTTTAAATAAGCTTTTGCCAGTCAACAACGCAAGAGGAGCTGGTCAACCTATCCAAGATTTTGCCAGTCAACAACGCAGGGAAATAAACATGTAACACGTGCAATTAATAATCGTATTTTTTTTGTTACCCAATTAATAATAGTACTTTAGCAGATATAAGAAGCCCAAAAATTCATGCAGCACAGCAACAGTACTATGATGGCAGCAATACCCGCGACAAGATAACTTAAACCCATGTCTCAGATTAGACTCCCTTGTGAAGAAATCAGGAAGAAACACGGTGTGCGGAATGTGAAATGGATCAATTCCTTCAGTCCTCTTAAATGTAACAATTAAAACTTCACAAGAAAAGGAAAAAGAAAATCATTTTGGATATATCAGTAGACACTTAGTCACTAACAAATGCTGATCATCTCTTTTTTCAATTCCATGAATTCCCCCCTTCTCCAAAAAACACATCCATGACGCCCCCGCCCCCAAATTCAGAAATTGTAGCCAACATCACAACAACAAAAAAAGAAAAATAACCTTCCCCATTTCGTTGAACCAAGACCATGAAATCGATAAACATAAATAGACCGCTACAGATCCATGTAATTAAAATCATCAATTCCCATTTGGTTTCTGTACACGAGTAGCATTCCAGAGAGTTAAGCGACCGATACCTGCAGAATGCCGTCGAGGTGGGGCCCAGCTACGACCTCCGCGGAGACGACGACGACGAAGGTGCTCCCCCGATGTCCCCGGACGTAGGGCCACGCTTCCCGGAACCAGCCCACGAACCTTGCCCTCTCCTCCTCCGCTGCCCTTTCCCCCTCCCCGCAGACCCCGCCGAACGACTGCCTCGCGGCCCCGGCCCCGCCCCCGCCACACCGCACAGCCGTGGGCCGCTGGCGCTGCAGAGGGGGCCTCATCGCGACCCTCCCTGACCGCGGCCTCCCAGGCACTGGCACCGCCGCGGCTGGCACCGGCGAGGCCTCGCCGGCCAAGCGGGCGGCATCAAGCGACGCCGCCATCAAGGCGACGGGGCCGGAGCCTCCGAGACGAGAGCAGGTACGCGGTGTGGCGTGCTGGTACGCGGCGAGAGGTGGATGGAATGACGCGGCGAGCGAGGGAACAGCGGTGGAGGCGGCGAGCTATTTGGCGCGCAGCGACGGGGTTTGGGGCTGGAGGAGGAGCCGATCCTGCCGGATTTTATAAAGCAAAATTGTTGCTGTGTCTCGATATTCACTAAATACTAATGCTTTTCGTTTTATAATATTATAATTTAAAATTAAATTTAACGTATATAATAGATCTAGATAGTAGCGTTATCTAAATTTATTATAATATGATGGAGATAATATAAATTTTATTATAATTGCTAGTTTGTCGTACAGTTATTACATTTCTTTGTTGTTTTGTTATTTTACATTTAAACATTTTTTTAGAATTCCTCTTTTGTATCTAGCTGTACATTACCACGGTATGGCTCGTCACGGTCTTGGATAAAGAGTAAATTTAAAAAATCTAAATACAAGATGACAAAGCAACAAATAAAATATCAACTTTATTAAATCTTGTAGCAATTAAAGATATGTCACCTACTCCGTGGCAAAGCAGAAATTTTCTCTTTTATATACGCCAAAACCGGCGCCGTGGCGTTGGACTTTTCTCTTGTCTCTGTTCGAGGGACGGCTCCGCGCTGCGCCTGTTTTTGATGACTCAACTTTGCTTCAGTTATCTATTTATCTATTTTACGGTAGGAGGGAAGGGTGAAGGAAGTGTGGGGGAGGGTTGGTGCAACTGCGGTAGGTGGCCCGTGGCTCTGTTCGCGACGTCTGCGCACGTGTTGCTGTATAGTATTGGAACAGAGACAAAGAAGACGTAGAACCAGGGCACCCCCGAAAGGTGTTCCAATAAGGAGATATATATATACATACATATATATATATATATACAGATATACATGTACACATGTATATATATATATATGAGTAATTGGTATTTGTATCTAAATTAAACATAGACGATAAAAAAAAATCGTTTACAACTCTGAATGTGGATGTAGATATTCAGATTTTTGTCGGATCCATAGATAAAAACAGATATATCTGCATCCGTTATCACAGCAGATCAGAAATTTCAGCACTTCACCGTTTAGTTTGTTTAGTTGTCGTTAACTTGCTGAATAATCTATATTCCACAAGTCCTAAAGTTCGTGTCTAGCTTCTTCCCTCATTGTTGTTACCCTTGTGTCCCTGAAAACCTATATAGAGAAAAGAGTATAATATAATATTTTAATAAGACATGCTATTGGATGATTCCTTCCATCTTGCAAATCTCGAAGTGTCTTATACAAATTATGTGCACATATTTTTTAAATGTAAAGGCTAGTAGAGAATTTAGTGAAAAGATAAGCAAGATTATCACAAGATTTAGTCTGTAAGATGTTTTTTCATTATTTTGCTGAAGTTCATGAGATAAAATAATTTAGGAGCAATGTGTTCAATGATATTATTTTTGGTGTAGTCTTGTTGTATCCAAATAACACGAGCAACATTACCTTGATACATAATTGTCGGTGATTCAGTAGAACAACAGCACGTATCGTATGTTTAGACGATTTCCGAGAAATATCAGTTCAAGGGGATACAAACCCTGTCTGAGATCCAGCATTGTAGGGTTCAAACAACGAAGGATTTTATCAGACTCAAATCAACAAAATCATATGGATCCAACTGCAACATTTCATTCGACCTCTAGCTCCTGGTCCGACACATCCATTATGATTCCCTTCATCCCAATCCACGCAAAATGGGAGAAAGATATCTCTGCCCCGATCATGGGAAAGAAGAAAGATCGAACATCAAATCCCCGGTTTTCCATCCGACATTGACATCTCGAATTATCGCCCTTGTCACGTCCAACATTCAGCAGCACAATTGCGTACAGTAGCGATTACTGCACTGAATTAATCATGACACCGTCAGGTCGTCTCCGTAGAACAGTGAGCCGGATTGCTCACCGGATATTATTTTATAATATTGTAAAAAAAATGTTTCATATAGATTGTAGATCCAGCGTTCAACGATGTTATTTGTAACACGAAGAAATAACTATATATAACATTTTTTTTTATATTTTAGTATTTGAAATTTAATGTTTCGTACATTATACATAGGAGTAAAATGTTTCATATATTATACATAGAAGTAAAATATTTTAACTTAAATTTAACTATGTATCACTTTATTTATTTTACTAAAATATTTTTTATCAACCGATGAACAATTGGAACATCTTCCGATTTTTTTTCAAAACTTATAACATCCCGTACACTAGTTTCATCCAAAATATATTCTCCAGAAATATCGCAGTCCTGTGCCTGTTGAAATCAATCCAGCTTAACAGTGCAAAAACAAACTTTGTCTCCGCCGGGACCAGCATGACATGATTGGTGGAACACGCATGGCAGCGACACGCTGACAACTGAATCGAGATTATCTCTGCGAAAGATTTGCTCGTACTAGCCGTCGTCGTCGTCGATCGGCTAGGCTCGTATGCTAATCCTGCAGGCTTGGTCAGACCTACAGCTGAACTTGCTTTGGATCCTGGACTTTCCAGGAAGCTGGCTATATCCTCAATTCCAAAAAAAATTGGTTCAAACAAACTGGCAAACATACACATGGATCAGGCGGTCAATATACGAAGACACGAAGAAACGCTTGGACGTCCGATTGCCATCCTACACAAAATAAGCATCTGACTTGTTAACATAAGTACATTACCGGTGCCTTGGTCAGAAGAGGCCTGGAGAAGGAATAACAGATGCAGACCCAGAGAACAGAGTACGCTGATAGGCATATAACCGTTTATTGAACACAAGTACACAACAGAATACTACGATGGTGTGTGTGGTTCATTTGATATAGTGATAGACCATCTCATTCAAGCAATGTTTGGTTAAAGAGTAAGAGGATTGTATACTAAATCGAGGAGGCAACTCTCACGACAACACTTGAATCTGATGTCTACGGGGGTGAGAGAGATCGCTAGCCCCAAGCAACAATATCAAGATCCGATCTTTCTATTGGTGGGCGGTGACATTGCGGTGTGAGAGATAGGAAACATAGAGAAAGTAGTGGGAGGAAGGGGGAGGCTGTATCGTTGGCACATATCAGGAAGGGAAATGAGAGAAGGGTTGATATTGGGTTTGTATGTCTGAGAATGAAAAATAACAAATCGATATCTTATTAGACGCATATCACTAATAAACTAAAATATTAATCAGTTTAAAAAACATGATTGTTTGGAGGTGAGATATTTGATAATTTGTTATTATCAAAATATGACTTTGGTTTTTTTTATCATAGTCCACGTGTCATCGATTTAAACAATCTTATATATAGTCTTATATGTTATTGTTTTGAAGTGATATTATAATAGAAAAGAGTAGCGTTGAGTGGCAAATCATGAACGTCGTTTCGAATAAAAATGAAGAGGCATAACGATCTTGGCCCGCAGGCTGCCGCAATGGCAAAGCCAGCACCACAGGCGTTCGTCTACCGTATCAGCACGACGGATGAGTGGGCGCAGCTCCAGCGCACCGGCGGCACGCTCGGCGGTGATCTCGACCGCTCCACCGGCTGCATCCACCTCAGCGACCTCAGTCAGGTATTCCCGATCAAAAACTGTATTTGATTTCTTCCGAATTTGGGGATCCCACAAATCCCTCGATTTGCCAGATGCGCGCTTCAGTTGAGATTCGAGCTTAGTTCTTGTTCTCTAGTTTCTCAGCAGATCTACGGTGCTAGACTATTTGGTCGATTTGCTGTATGAAATTACGGATCAGCCATCCGAGGATCATAACCTATGGGTTGGAGGTTGGAGCAGGGCAGTGTTATCTGGAGCTGCCTCTCGCCGAGTAGTTTTGTTGCGCTTCTTAGTTCTTACCCTTCCTATGACTGTGCAATTCATGATCGGTTGGTTCCATACAGAGCCTCGTGTGGAGATCTCCTGCGTTTTTTTTCATGTTTGTGCCAAGTTGGTGATATTTCCGTTGAATATTTCAAATCATTTTTACGATGTTTGTGAGTAGTTGCCATAACATGCTAACAAGCAGTGAAGAATAACTCGATATCTAATGTATGGTGGCCATATTGAGTTTGGCTTTAAGCCTGCTGGTGCTGGAGAAACTTATTGAATCCCCAAATTCGGAAGGCATACTCATTTCCTTGATTGCGTTGGTACAGTCATGCAAACTGGTAATTTGCCGATTTCACTAGCACTTTTTGACACTCTGAATGGTCCACGTTTGTTCTTCTGTAGGAAAAAAATCTTGATGTAATGAACATATCCCACAAAGACTGAAATTTCATAAATGGTTGTGCAAATGAGTCGTAGGTATAGGTATCAAAAATAAAACATGGTATTCCATTATATCAGAACATTGAATTCAGAAGACATGGTCTATTATGTAAAGGGGATGCACATTCATGTTCCATTCTTTGGCTGTGTTTTCGTGACAATAGACAAATTGGTAATTTTTGCCGGGCAACAAATTTGCTAATGGTTTGCTTACCTGACTTTCCAATGTACATGGCTAAACTGCCGGACCTATTTTTATAAGATGTTCAAGTTCGACAAAACAATGTCATGAAAAAAAGAAGTTGTTACTGTTGCATACAAATACTTCAGTTTATATACTTTTCATGCTACCGATGAACTTGTCTTGTATTCTGATCTGGAGATCTTTCATATATGAGTATATGACATCCAACCATTCTTTTTTGGCACTTGTGTATACATATTTTTCAAATTTATTCAACTTTTGACCTGTTTTAGGTGAAGATGACTCTAAAAAACTTCTTCATTGGAAGGGGTGATCTATACCTACTACAAATCGACACTTCCAAGGTAATGTGCTAATTGTTTTTAATCCATTAGATCTCATCTCATATTAGTTCATCATTACCATGGGATGTGCCAAATTTATTTAATCTATATTTATTAAATGGAGAAAGTATATTACAACCTGAACTATCGTGAAAGTCTGAAATTAACCATGAACTTCGAAACCGGACACAATTCAACCATGAACTTTCAATACCATTCACTTTTTCAACCATGGCTGAATTTAAAGTGGTTTTGGATAACGTCACACTGGCATGCCAATTTTTTGCTAGGCTGAAAACATTTGTGAACTTAAATTAGTGAATGGCTTCAAAAGGTTCTTAAAAATTGTCACTTGGTCTATGAAGTTCTAGGTTGTAAATTCGACTTTTCCATATAAAATATATATTCATTATTCTTTTCTATTCATGTTTGTTGCTTACATGAGAGTTGAGACATATAAACACATTACATGTTTCTTTAGTTGATAAACCGGCAGAGCTGAATAGTTGGTATTTTTCTCTGATAAGTATGCAAGTAGGCATCCAATTTATACTTAAGAAGAATTCATCTGTTTATTGTGCCAGCTAATTCACTTCCATATCATTTTCTCCTTGTTTGTTGTAGCTTGCAGATGGCTTGGTTTATGAGTCAGCTGACAATTCAAGCTACTTTCCTCATTTTTATGGCCCTGATTGGAGTTTTGCACCTCTTCAACTAGATGCGGTTGTCAAGGCAGAGAAAATAGTTTTGGTAAACAACGATTTCACTTGTGGTGTACTTGATGGAGCAGACCTCTGACTTTGATATGTAAGGCTGTTGTTGATTATACTAATGTAAATATCATATATACAATACTCTTACACTTCCATAGACTTAATTATACATTGAAAGTCAATATTATTTTTGATCATTCGGTTGCAATAGTATGTGGTATAATCTCCAACTCCACTGTTAAAAAAGGTGCGAAGTTGAAATTGATTGGTTCTCTAATCATCTAATGGTTGCAATAGTAAGTTTTATTGTGAGAATTTTTGTATGTGCAAGTTATCCATTTGAACTTCCGTAAGTTCTCAGTTCTACATGAGGATTTTTGGTGCGCCGTGCACCTTTGCTCAAGCAGTTCTGTAAAAAAAGGTCTGTAATGGATTTGATGCTCATAGGTTTCAGCTGCGTGCATGAATTTCTCTGACACTCCATCTACTTAAGAGAGAATGTGGTTGTGACAGTGCACTAAGCACGGAATGGCTTCTATCTTGAAGTTAAGAATTATCACCAATAATTCTTTTTTCACGGATCTGCTATGAGTTACTCTCGAGATTTCTTGCCAGTTGTTAGTGTTGGGTGCAAGTATCGCAGGTGAATTTACGCACATGATTGCATATTTGCTCAATCTGAGGTCTATATAACGAGTGACTTTTTTGAGCTGATGATTATGTAAAAGTTCTGTAGTTGGTTGGGATATAAATTTGGGTGTGTGCCTGTATATACTTACGCTCAGCATGATCTGTGATTACCAACTTGATCAACATTGGTGTAGAACTTGATCAACTTGATCAATATCTGAATAATGATGCATCCTTTAAAAGTCATATCTGCTAGCACTGACATTTGTTATGGAATGTTGTTGCAGAATGAATATTGATACATGTCAGTGACAACCAGGACCAGTGCTGTAGAATGAATATCTAATGCTCACTAGCTTTTCTTTATCATAGATGAGATCATGGGAATCACTGGGGGTATTATGTGATCAAATTGTATGAAATAGCTGTGTGTTGTTGCAGGCCTGAAACAGCAAAAATAAACTTGTTTTTAGCACATATTGTTTATCACTATTCAAGGCTACCTGTAATTGAAATCTTGGTTTGACTGAAATATGTCCATTCTGTAGTTACGGAGTCATCCACAAGTCTGATATTGTCCGCGTTGATTTGGTAGTACAAACTACTGAACAAAACTCTGTTTGAACAACAGAAACTACATGCCAAGAATGTGTTTAGTTTTGGGAACATCTAAGCAACTCCATTTTTTTTACCATGGACATGGTAAGAACTAAAAACATTTGAGTTGCAAGTTCTTTCTATGTTGCTGATCTGCACCTCCATCTGCCAGATTTACAGTACCACTAAGCCCTGTCCCTTTTAATCTGTTCCAATGTGACAATAAAACACGTGAGAAGTCGTGCTGTCCTTGAGGATGTTGACAAAGAGTTTTGACTTGAAAACAGAGGAACTGTTCATCTATCTATTTATTTATTTATCCAAAAGGTCAGCCGTTCTGATTGCAGGACGTTGAATTTCTCCTCTTGAACGTGTCACCGCTAGCTGCACTCGGTTCGGAATTAGTCTGATGTACCGGTCGTTGTAGCAGCGCCAAATTTCGGAAAACTTCATCAATCCTATGAGACATTGAATCTCAAATTTGGCTTCAACTTTTTAAGAAAAAGATGTGTCAAATGACTGTATTCGTGGAAAATAGGGGGAGGAGCGGATTGCGATTCGCCTGATCTCTGTTCCAATTGGTAGGCTGAAAGACTGAAAATTCGATTGCAGATTACATTTTCGTGACGACGACGACGACAATATTTACCTATAATACTTTAAAAGTGACTAGTGATGTCAGTGAATCTGTTACCTGATCTATTCCTTGAAAGGCATGAACAACTTGCTAGTATTTAGTTAGTTATTGTCAATTGAAAAGGAAAAAATGTGGATGGTTTATAATTGAAAGGCATTATTTTTTCTACACTAATTAGGAACAGATTGCTCTTAATGTTTAT
Source organism: Zizania latifolia (assembly GCA_000418225.1). NCBI lineage: Eukaryota > Viridiplantae > Streptophyta > Magnoliopsida > Poales > Poaceae > Zizania > Zizania latifolia. The sequence continues at coordinate 10,522 of ASSH01053135.1, forward strand.
ACACAATGTGGTCACCTTAATTACAAGTTTAGAACAGCAAAATCAACCTAGGAATCGGAGAAAGGGTAGAGCTCATATCTCAAGCTGCAGCTTCCACCTAACACTTTGCCTCCCTCCTTCGCGCATCCTCTCGCCATCAGTTGAGCAATGGCGGATTCGAGGCACATCTTGCAGTCGCCGCCGGAGAGGTCCTTGGTGCACTGGGCCATCCCGTGCAGCCTCTGTGCGCCGTCGACAGCGATGACCTCGCTGGCGGCGAACAGCAGCGGCGAGAGGTAGGCCGTCCTCGTCAGGCGCTTCATCATCACGGCCACCTCCCTGTCGAGCACGGCCGACCTCTCGGCGCGCTGGACGCCGCC
>ASSH01053136.1:0-10764 GCA_000418225.1 Zizania latifolia
TTGCTTTGATTCAAATTGCTCAAGTGACTACAAGGGATGGCTAGCCCTTAAATAATCACCATGGTTCAATACAAAAGACACAACTACCCTCATCTCGAAGGTTCGGTACAGACTCCGGCCCACGGGGCAAAAACGTAAAATAACCCTACAGATATTATTCGGTGCCGCTACTTTTCGTAGCCATCACGACACCGCTAACTTGGACGGTAAACACACTTTTCCGTTGGGGGGTGACGGTTTTGAGCCGAAACCGACAAAGCGTCCACCGCCTTCGACCGTGTACCCGGATTGGACCCGATCCGACCCCGCGGCTCTTCAGCCCGGCGGTCGGTCGTCCGTGTACCTGAGTCGCACGCGCCAACACCACGGTGGAACCCGTTTCTTCACTTGCCGCTTCAGCTACGTGTACCCGGATTGGACTGGCACGCCCTCGCGACCCCTCTGTCCGACCAGCGTCCATCCGTGTACCTGAGTCGCATGCTAACTCCATCACGGTCAAGTCTCTTCATCTCTTTTCCTCTTCTCATCTTCTTTCCCCGTTGACAATCACTCATCATCCCTATGGTATACACCATGGCTCCTCACTACCCGTTCCCTAACATCACCAGCCCCGCCAACTCTCGAACCTGGTCTAGCTCTAACGAGCAGCCATGGTCTGACCCCCGGATGGTAGGCTCTAGCCTCCGGTTGATCTCGGCTAGGACAGTGGGAGAATGGTTCATGGCATAGAACCACTCCACGCGCCATCTCTTGTTTGAGGTGGTTAGCGGCATCTCAAGGTACTCTAGTGCCTTGCCCTCACAGAATTGGAGCAAGGCGCCATCGGCCATCCTGCTCCCCGCCAGCCAGCGGAGAAGGAAAAAGTACTGAAAGAGGTTCTAATAAGGATCCACTCCTAGGTATGTCTCGCACAAATGCACGAAGACGGTGATTTGAAGATTGGCGTTAGGGGCGAGGTTGATGAGGGATATGCCATAGTGGTGAAGGAGGACGTGAAGGAAGCGGTGCGTGGGCAAGCTGAGCCCACTAGTGATGAAGGACTCGAACAGGACCGCCTCATTTGTGTCCGATGTCAGAAAGACCTCCCCTGCCACCGCGCGCTAATCCAAGATCGCCTGGGTTGGCAAGAGCTATGTCTTCTCGAGCTTCCGTAGCCTCGCCGCTGTCATTAGTGATGCCTCCCACTCCTCAGATGATAGTGGACTCCCGAGAGCTATTGGCTTCAACCGGAAAAGATGGTGGGCTATGTGGCAACAGAGGACGCACAGGAAGTGGCGCCCTAGACGCCTAGGAGCCAGTGGGCAGAGAGGCGGAGGAAGAAGAAGATAGCAAGGACGAGCAGTTGCGCAAAGCAGGCAGGGATTCAAACTGACAGCGTGCGAATGGGCGGTAGGACGAGCAGCTTAAATAGGAGTGGAATCGTCGCCACAACATCAAAAGTGTTGAACCAGTATAAATCTTGACTCTTGTTTCCTAGAGTTGACCATTAGGTTCGAAAGTGTTGCGCTTCCCTAAACATTTATTCACCACCTCGGATACCCCATTGGGTGGACTGCTCGGTAATTCACCGATGAGATGTGATTGTGAAAGTGAATGTATAAGAATCTGACAACCACCTATAGAAAAGCATTTTTACAAGTGGACCTCTTAATTATAGGATGCGACTATAGGTCTGACATCCGATAAAATATAAAACTTTGGACGCTGCCTACCACACCTACTACCTCTCGTCTCTGGGCTCTGGCTATGGCGATCCACCGGTGAACTCGTCACCAATCTTCCTCGCTTGGGCCTAGATGTGGCGTATATTCCAACCCAGTTAGCATAGACCCACATCGAGAAGCCCAAGTTCACCACGTCCAACGCACAAGGTGAAACAATTTAGGTGTGGGTATTCACCGAAACATTTTAAATAAAAAGGGTGAAACATTTTAAATAAAATGGGTGTAACATTTTAAATAAAAGGGTGAAACATTTGAATTAAAAGGGTGAAACATTTTGCTCTCACGTATAAAACATTAAGTTTCGGCTACTGTAACAGGTGAAACATTCGTCTTCAACTGCTGAAACATTCATCTTCAACTGATGAAATATTCATATTCAATAGGTGAAACATTTCAAAATAAAAAGAGTGAAAAATATTTGAAATAAAAGGGTGAAACATTTTGCTTCACATATAAAACATTAAGTTCCAGCTGTAACAGGTGAACATTCATCTTTAACTCTTCAACTGGTGAAGCATTCGCCTTCAACAAGTGAAACATTTCAAAATAAAAAGAGTGAAAAATATTTAAAATAAAAGTGTGAAATATTCAAAATAAAAGGGTGAGACATTTAAAATAAAATGATGAAATATTTTGCTCTCACGTATGAAATATTGAGTTCCACCTACTATAACAGGTAAAATATTCATCTTCAACTACTGAAACATTCATCCACAACTAGTGAAACATTTTAAAATAAAAAGAGTGAAAAACATTTCAAATAAAAGGGTGAAATATTTTGCTCTCATGTATGAAACATTGAGTTTCAACTACTGTAACAGGTGAAACATTTATCTTCAATTGGTAAAACATTCAAATTCAACGGGTGAAACATTTGTATTAAACTTGTGAAACGTTTATCTTTAAATTTCGTTGCTAGCTGTGCACTGAGCTAACAGAATGCTAGGCTATCTATGTGTTGGGCTGGCTGTGCACTGGACTGCCTGCGCTGGGCTGCGCATGCTGGGCTAGCTCGTTGGACTGCGTTGGGCTACACGTGCAGTGGTGGGCTTTTTGGATGAAACGTTGGGCTGCTCACGGCAGACCTGTGTTAGGCTACTCACGCCGTGATGGAGTGAGCGTTCAATAAGAAGTCTTCCTCCGGACGGCCGAAGAATAGCATTTCCCTTAATTATATTGAGCATTGAAGGCATTTTCATAGACAGACAACTAAAACATCCACCAATGGAAAGAATTTTCCATAAGTCTTATATCACAGGCGACTAACAAAACATTTGTAGAAAGTGTGATTTATCCATATGTAAAAATAATTTTCATAATAGTGATCATGATGGTGCACTGTATCCCAAACGAAGGAGACAAATCTCATAAAAGATCCAAGTTGCACGTATGAAACAAATATTACAAGAGGGAAGACATATTTTAAAGAAAGCCAAAAAAATTTAGGACAATCAAAACTAAACATAAAAAGGAAGACACTCTTCTACTTGGTTTTCACCGTACACAATAACCTAGTGTTACAGGGCAGCTAACATCAAACCTTCTTGACCAATATATTGATGTACTCCCTCTGTTGCAATACGTAGAACACATTTCGTTTTATTGATTATTAAAATTGTAATGTGTTTTTATTTTTAGAATCTTTTTCCATGCTATCTCCAGGGCCGGCCCTAGAGGGGAGGCGTGCAGTGCAACCACCCCGGCCCCAAATCCCAAGGCCCCCTATATGTATATATGTGCAAGGGTGGACTGAAATATATACTAGCATATTAAAAGCTATAAAAAGCATTTCATGGTATTCTTTTTTTCTTTGGTTGTTCACATTTTGCCTATTTGAGAAACAAAACTATTAAATTAAAATTTAATAATTATTTACCTAATTCAAAAAAATAAATTATGGTGCAAATTTAATAATTATTTACTCAATTAGAAAAATATTTTTATCGAATTGCATAGAGATTTTGACGCAACATACCCATCATAAAATTTTAGGTCTGTCACTGTATATGTACACGTATATGATAATCTCTCATCATCTTAAGGAACGTTAGAAGACTTTTTTAGTTAATTTAATATTTACATATTATTCTATATGAATATTATTTTTTATGTATTTTAATTACGTATCGGTAAGATTTTATATATATACACATATAAATTTGTTGCGGCACATAATGCTTAACATGGTAACCGAGGCTTCCAGATTTCTTGCCCTTTGTTGCATGCAATTTTGTGACATCTACATTTGTGATCTGTCGGGTGGTTTTTTATAGTTTTGTTCATTCTCACGACTACGAATAAGTTTGATATAAATCTAAATCTTAGATGATTGGAGTTATGAAACTACACTCTTTTTATATATATTCTAAATATATTTTTATATATTTTTTCTATAATAGATAAACCGCTCTCAGTTATGAAAAATAAAAACCAGTAGGGTTTGTTTCAACAATAGCTTCACCGCTCTCGAATAACCATCCATGAGCTAGATCTACCACCAGGTAATGTGAACTACATCGAGGATGAACTAGCCTTATGTTGTTGCGTCTTAATTTGCCTGTCAATACATAATACATTTTTCTTACTACCATTACATTAGTTGATGTAATTTTATGCTGATACGTTCACGGAGGACATACAAAAACTTAAAAAGGAATTTCAGGGTAGTCGTGCTATTACATTAACTATATTTAATTAAGATGAAGTTAACGGAAAATAGAGAAGATATATTGTTTAGACTTTTATAAGATATAAATTATAGATATTAAATATAAAATATACCTATATAATTAATTTAAAATATTAGATACTAATTTGTTTTTTAATGACACCCTCCAACAACTACCGGCTACCGCCCCATGATTCAACCAGTGCGTCCATCCTGTGGGTAGCATGAATCGTTTTACTTCTTTTGATGATGGTACGAGATAAGATAAAATATATTGGCAGGCAGTTGATGGTGGCACCGGTACGTGCATAGCCCACGCGACCATGTTATAACTTATAAGACATTTTCTTTGTACTCGTTGTCATGATAAAAGTTTTTTTGTACTCCTAGACAAGACGAATCCTATCTTGTATCCGTAGGGCGGTTGGGGGCAAAATCGCATTTCCCGCTGCTTCATCGGTTTCACAGTAGTTTGGTTTTTTAATAAACTGAGATTTTCTAGTTTTGATCAATTTCATAAATATATATATAAATAATTAAATATCAAATTAGTTTTATTAAATATATGTTTTTACTATATTTATTTGATATTATAGATGTTAATATAATTTCTATTTAAACCTTTGGTAAACAGAATGAATCCGAGATGAAATTCACTCTTTTTGTATTCTATTCCTATCAGAAAACTTATTTAATAAATATATCACTGATAAAACTTATTGGATTCATAGACCCTTAGATCAATATTGCTAAGTTTATTGAACTGGAACCCCAATATTTCAACGCTAAGCTCGTTTTGCACTGAACTAGGTGCCAGGGGCCAGGGTTGGTGGGTGGCAGATGTGGCACTCAGCAGTCCGCACTCAGCACCAAGCTTCTTGACGCTAAGCTAGCAAACCTGATTTTTAAATTTTAAATTCCTAATTTTATGGTCCACATTTTATAGCAAATTTCGTGGTCCACATTTTATAGCAAATTTTGTGGTACGGAAAATTTGGAAAGTTTGGGGTTTGCTACCTTATCGCAAAGCTTGCATTGGTTTGGCACTGAGTTCCTTAGATTAGCGCCAATGAGCGTGAGGGTGAGACATTGGGGCTTAATTAGCGTTAATGAGTTTGACGCCGACATAGGGATTTATTAATGTACTAAGTTCTCCCAAGGATCTATTTGTAAAACAAATTTTCTAAAAGTGGTGGAGTGTAAAAAAACCATGAAAGCGAGGAGTAAAAGCAATTAGCATGGTACTGGAAAGGGGGCCCCGGACCCGGACTCGAGCAAGTGGGCACCAATGCAATGCAATGCTTGATGTGGGCGCGCAACGTAACTGCGGCGCCGGCGAGATGCTCTCCTACGTCATAGGTGCAGCCGGCGCATGACGCACCGCCGTCACGTGTGGCCAGGGCCCATACGCTTGTACATTTGTAGTACCACTCCACTAGAGTACCACTACAACAACTAGTTACTACGTACTCCACCAGCCTACTCACGCTCGTTCCGGCTAAATACGATGCCCTAAATCTCGGCATCTAAAGAGAAAGAACACTTGGTAGAAAAGTAGACTTTGAAACAAAATATGATGGAAGAAAGTTGTTGTTAGCTCGCTAAAAAATTATTTGGTTGGAGTAACTATAAACTTATAAGCGATTTTATATCTCCTAACAACAAGAAACTATGTGAACTAGTGAAGAAATCGAGCAACATAAACTATTCAGTTACATAAAATATTTAATATATTTGACATTTTGCTTCCTGATTATTGTATCCGAGATCATCACGTACATCATGGCTAGGAGCATAGTAAAGAGTAGAGGGAATGCACAAACTAAATTTTATGAACTAAATTATAGATTAAAAATACATACCTTAGATTTATATGGTGCACAGTGATCAATATGATGAAATGAATATTGGTTCATCATTTGGAGGGTGCCAAGTCCATAACGTGGCTCTGTCACTTACTGTACTATAGAATATCTTGCGGAATATCGTCTCGTTAGTTTGACACTGAAGGAAGGACGGCTAGCTACTACTATGGCGACGATGCAGCCGACGCCGCTCGCTCGCTCGCAGCTGCGTGCGCGCGGATTTCACCGTTTTGGCACTGGCAGGGTCGCCGTGTGGTCGTTGTGGCGCATCAACAAGGGCCGGCGCGTGACAGCGGGCCGGTTATGTCCACGTCGGTGTGTTGTACTGGTGTAATATATGTGATGTGTGCGTGAGCGTGAACGCATGGTTGAACGCGAGGGCACGTCTTTGTATTCTAGAAAATAATAACTCGTGCATAAAGTACGCAATCATGTTCTCTTGACTATCAAATTGAAGTGCCTGCTAGCAACATATATACTCCGTATGTATAATTAACCATCCTGACATTATCTGATTATTAGTGATTACTTTGGACCTGCAGCTGCAACTTGCAAGAGCTCTTTTTGTCCAACATAGAACGTACGAGTATCAGAAAGAAATAAACCAGCATTAACTTTGGTTGGCTCGTACATCGAGGCATCGAGCTACTATAAACCTCGTGTTCTTCGTGTGTGGGCGCGATATGATGCCACCACGGGGCCTGTTTCCTGCTGTTGTAGGAGTACGAATGAATGCTACGTCCATCCGGGATCACAGGCCAGTATTACTGCTTGATAGCTACTTGACTGCGGCTTTTCACATGCGACTTTACTGGCCAATTGTACTGATATATTATTCCAACATATATATACGAGATACGCAGTTACCACTGATCAGACAAGAGCACTAACTATTGTTTTAATATGGAGGAGCACGCAGATAAAGCAAAAGAAGAGAGAACTAACTCCCATGTTTAATTGAGCTAAAGATTATAAATAAGTTGACGTGAGCTGTGAACGATAGAAAACTACTAAACGTGTTTAGTATAAGTAGTTGTGTATTTACAGTAAAATGATTCTATAAAGTTTGACAATAGTAAAAAATAATTTTATACATCAATTAATAATATATAGTAAGCCTATGTGTATTAGCATAGGGATCGAACAACACAAACCACAAAGTTATACAATCTAGTAGTGAATAACTTTTACTATATATATCATACAAATGGTTGTTATAGTTGAAAAAACTGATTCCATCTAATAATTTTTGATATATCTTCCAACCTGCTAACCGAAAAGTTGATTGAAAAAGATAAAGACTAAGTGCTCCAACAAACACATTGTCCTCGCGGCCTCGCCTCCTGGGAAATGTAGTATCATGAAAACGACGCGGGTGGTCTCTTCTGGCCTTCTTGGTCAGAACCAGTTTTCCAAAACTGGTTCAGCACAAGTTACCAATGGTCATCAAATAGTTCATTATTATGTTTGGTATTATGATAATCAATTAGTTATTGATCACCGCCGGGTAAAAAACTACAGTAACCGCTCTAATTAGTGAGGCATTGTCAGGATTCACCACCATTCAGAGGTCTAATGGACCAGGGAAAAAACAGTGTCCAGTGTAGTTACAGCCTAGACAAGTAGACAGTACTACAGCAGTATACACCCGAGAATCAATTACGAGGGCATTCATAACCTGCGTCCTTGTCTGCAGAGGGAGAGAAAAGAGACAAATTGTGGTACGCTGTAATACTGTTCTATACTGCAGCGTTCATCGTACGGCCCTCCAGAAATTTGGCCCACGACGGCCTCTCCACACAACCAACGGCGGCCGATCAGATTTCCTCGGGAGTTTGAGCACTTTTTGGGCTAGATGTTCTCGGGCCCCAGTTCGGTTCCCAATCCCAGCAAATCAAGTTTAGGGCTTATTCGAACAAATAAATTTTATAAGAATTTTATGTAAATTAATTCATACCGAGCGAAAAATTTCTGATTTCCCCACTCTCCAAAAGGAGTCCTCGGCTTTGCTATGGATGAAAGCGGAGCCGATTCAGATGGATAATGGCCATACCCCATCCTATTTTATTTTTATTGCGGATTCGAATTTGGTGTGGATCTTAAACAGATGTGGATACGAAACGAATTATTTCGGATGCCAAAAACAGTGCAGAGTCAGGGCGAACCAGGTTGGAAACGGATTAAAATTAATGAATAATATTTTGGCTTTTTCTACCTATTGATCTTGTAGCTTATTTTTCAAATGCTATTTTAAGTGTTCTTGTAACCATGCAATACAGAGAAGATGCATCAAGATCTATCTCTCTCTTTTGACTGATCTTACTTGAGAACATCTATCAATGTATTTACCGAAATAGCTTTGTCTTACCAAAGACCGTATTTAGCGAACCGAAAATACTGGAAGAACAACTCTACATACAATTTGTATAAATATAAATAAATTTTTTATTACATGAAAGTAGTGATTAGTATGCTGCGGTTACTGACTAATGTTTTTCAATTGAAAAATATATTCATATAGAAAGTAGCTTTGCCTCATCAAGGACATGTATAGTGCAAAGTGCAAACGTTAGTGTACATATGATTTATTTATTTAGTTAGAGCACCAAATGCTGAAAATAATACTCTCACTATATTTATATGCAATTAAAATATTTCTGATTTTGTAGACAAAAAAGTGGATATGGAAGTAGATAGGAAAATTCACACAAATTCTGATAGCATAGCCAATATAGATCAGTAGAATGCTGGTGATTTTGGATCAGTAGAACCCAAACTCAGAGCAGCAAGCAGCAAGCAGCGGGGAAGGCTAGCAGGAAAAAAATTCCCTGCAGCAGGCTGCCGCGCGCAACTCCAGCAGCCCGCCTGCAGATCTCTGCCACGCGTCTTCAACTTGGATCGGACGGGAACCGCAGCACCAACGCAATCAGCTCGCTCCTGGCTTCTGGCTCACCGGCTCCGCAGCTCTAGCACACCGGCTCGCTCCTGGCTCAGGTGTTCAGCGCAATCAGCTTGCGTTTTCTCCGGCCGCAGAATCCCCACAGCGCCTCTGCACTCGCGCCGGCGCCGCCCGACTCCATGGCGCCCCTCACCGCCGCCGCCCGATCCCCACGTCGCCCCTCACCGCCACCACCGCTCGATCCCTCCTCGCACTTCCTCTCCTCCGTCAGAACCACCAGCAAGCAGCCATAGAGGAGTTAGCGACAGGAAGCAGGAGAGAGGATCCCCACCTGCAGCACCAACCTTTCGCTGTTGCTGAACCTGCAGGGATCAACAAGGATGTGAAGCCAGTGACAGCCAAGGTCAGCACAGTGTTAACCACTTAATTAAATATCCTCTCGCTCCCGGCTTTACCAGAAGTTCAGAATCTTGTACTGCGCTTATGATTCTCCTGTGATTTTGACTGCTATCATTTCGAGTAGCACCGGGTACCTGAAATCATATCTTGGAATGCTTTAGTTGTTCTAGTTGTTGGTGTTGTGCTTTTTCTCAACCAGTCGAGGAAGTTGGTTTGCCTGCTCATGCCGGGAGTCAAGTTCGACTGTGCAAGATTGACATATGGGACCTGTTTTAGAAATTTAACTATTCGTCGTTCTAAAAGATGGCACCTGTTTAAATGTCACCCTCTTTATTAGATTTAACTTTTTACTACTCTTAACATGGACAAGCTTTTTTTTGCCACTTTGCAGCCCAAACATGTCAACTCACCTGCTATGTCAGCATCCACGTGGCGAAAAATTATGAAATTACTTTTGTGTCCCCACTGATTACATTTCATCACTCATCGCCTCCCTCTCCCTGCCGTCTCGCCGCCGCCCCCTCCATCACCATCGGCCGCCGGCCCTCCCCTCCCCTAGTCCCTACCGATGCATCGCCGTCGGCCAAGAAACTCCGCAGCCTCACCAGGACAGCTCGCCTCCCGCCGCCATCGACATCCCCTAGTCCCTATGGCTTGTCGACGCAGCCGGCGGCCGACGCGCACCTCAGTGTGCCAGGGCTGGAGGACTTCCTCGGTGGAGAGCGAGCCGAAGCTGGAGGACTTCCTTGGCGGCAACTCGTTCGTCTCTGAGCAAGATCAGGGTGGGGGCTTCCTCTTCTCCGGTGTCCCGATGGCTAGCAGAACGAACAGCAACAGCATGGAGCTCTCCATGATCAAGACCTGGCTCCGGAACAACCAGCAGGTGCCCCACCATCAGCCGCTTGCGCAGCAGGCTCACGAGGCAGCGGAGATAAGCACCAACGTCACGAGAGCGAGCGCGAGCAGCTTCGGCGGCTCCTCCTCCGACGCGATGGGGAGGAACGGCACAGTGGCGGCGCCCAAGGCGGCCGAGAGCTCACAGAGCCTGGTGTTCTCGATGAGCATGGGCTCGCACCTTCCTATCGTTGTCGCCGGCGCCGGGGGGAGCGGCGCTAGCGCGGAAGCAGTCGAGAGCACCTCATCGGAGAACAAGCGGGCGAGCGTGTGCTAGCAGGTGCGAGCAGCTTCGGCGGCTCCTCCTCCGACGCG
>ASSH01053139.1:0-10847 GCA_000418225.1 Zizania latifolia
GTTTAGGAGTTTAGCAGTCTATATATATGGCACTAGTTTGTACTAGGAAAACTTAAGCAATAAAGTAATCTACTTCCTTCCAATCTGCTTAAGCCAGCCAGCAAAGTCTTGCCGTGTCTACCTATCAAGCAACGAGAGGGGAACAGCCTCGAGTCATGCGGCAAGAGGGGAACAACCTCAAGTTGTGGCTACCCATCGCTATTGGTTACGAAGTTCGGGTTCTACGGATCCAACCCATAACATTAACCATGAGCATGAGTACTTGCTGGCAATTCTTCTACACTAAGCAATGCATTAATTAACCAAAATATACTATAGTTATGTCCTATTGATGACTCGATTATGGATACATTGTACCAGTGACAATGACACAGCCAACAGGGAAGCAGACCATACATCAACACTGGTTCTGGTGCACAGCTGCTGCCTTGTCATATTAGTTGGTTAAGTTGAGTATGTTTCATATCTCTGATTAGTTATCTACCCATTCGTTATAGCTAATGGATGATGGATTATCACCGGAGTATTCTTGAAACGCTTCTAAAAATATGATTTCTCCAAAAACTTTCTTAATCAGCATTGCTTAGATAACTTTTCCAAATATTTGCTAACTTAATATATAATATTTAATTAATCTGTGTATTGATTTATCGGCTAATGAGCTGATAAGTTCATTTGAACGCATCAGATGGATGTTCTCTTAGCTGAATTGTTGGACACTTTTATTTAAGAGGAGACATTATCGTCTTGTGACTTCATCATTTCAAGGAGAACACCAGAAAACTTGCACCAAGAATTGGTTCTCAGACACATATATGCTCAGCCAGGGCTGAGCCCTGTCATGTGCCAAAGGGCACAAACATGTGTTATCCCATCATATTCTTCAATTTCACCTTGCCTTCAGCCATGCCCATAACAAAAGCTGATTAGAAGTTTCAGTGAAGGGATTGCTTAGTTTGTTGCTCATAAAGAAAATTAGTAATTTTACTGTTGGCCAACATAGAATTTGTTTGTGTAAACCATCTAAATATTTTGCAGTTCACACAACAAAGGTTTCTTTTTGCAACAATCTAACCTTATGCCTACTACTTCAATGAAAATGCTAGGGATATGTTGACAAGAATGGCATTTGTATTTCTTTTTAAAAAATAGATTGTGTAGACATGTGTATACGTAGATGACCAGTTAATATGATTTTATTTAGTTTTAGATTTGAAGATAATTAATTTGTCACTTTATAAGATTATAGCATATGCCATAGTTATTTGAAAACCATTACAGCTCACAGACATTATACTATAACTACAGAATTGGCAGTACAGCTACATCCCTGCCATATTAATGAAAAAATATTAAAAGAACGACATGTCCAACATGTATGATGTACAGTACCTTAAGCCTTTGTTTACTGTCCTTGTCCCAAAAGTTGAAACCGCCATCCGAACCCACAGTGGCAAATGTATGGTGCACCTAGATGAAATGCACAGCATAACACAAATAAAATTGCTTAGTTCAATAAGGCTGCTGATAATTTGATCCCGAGGCAATAGGCAAGTATTCAAATATAACGGACATCCACAGTGAGCATATGCATTTTACTTCTTCAAATTTGGAAATAATGCATTCAAATTCTTTGATCCAATGCTCTCAGAAAATTCCATCAATTTTAGGAAGCAAGTAACCGAATTATCAAAATGAAATACCATTGAGTAAGGGATCTTACTGGGTGGAAGTTCAATGAGTTAACAGAGTATATATCATTGCCATCACGGTGACATTTGAATGTAAAATTTTTCCCTTGTTGACTATCATCAATATGATGAACACCAACGCGTCCTTCTATTGACCCAACCTTAGAACAAGATATATGTTAATTAAGCACCCAATGATCAGAAAGACTTGACCTTTTTTTGGCCACAGAAAACAAAATTATGCAATGAAGTAAAACAAGAATAGCAAACTAAACACAAAGCAGAAGCAGTTGATAAATGATAATTGATACGAAATGGCCAAGAATGAGAAATAACTAAGGTCAATAAACAGTACTGATTGGTGACTAAAATAGGGACTTTGGGAGAAATCATTTCACCAAGAAAGAGAGAGCGGGCCTGATACTCATAGCAAGATCAGTTATTATAAAATTCATTGTGCCTGAGAAAAACTGATTGGCAATATAGCAACTGTCATTCTGACTGTTGACAATTGAATGGCAACAAAACCAACACACATTCACAGTTTTTTTAAGTACTTGAGAAAAAACTTACTGCATTAGTAAATTTACTTGATTCATGCAACATAACATATTGTTTCAAATATAGGTTGCCTACATTATAGTTGTTTTTTACAACAACTTTCAAATTATAAGGTTGATCTTTTTCCACGTATAAATTGGAGGCCAGAAATGGCCACACTTGAAGTTAGGTGCACAATACCTAGTCTGACCTTTCTCTTATTCTTGTTCAGTACAGACTTTAGGAACCAGTTAACTACTGAAGTCAATGCAATTACAATGTGCATGGGAGAACCATAGTTATTAAGGTGGTAAGGCGTAAGGCGAGGCGACGCCTTACGCCCATATAAAATATAGTATTTATGAAAAAATATTAATAGATAAGTAGTAAATTTTAAATAGTAATAGCAATATAGCATCATAAAAATAATGATATAATATCAAATTGCAATATTGTCACTTTAGATAACTTACAAAAATAAAAAAATAAAAATATATATAGTTAAAATTACAATAAAAAATTTAAAATTATGTATAATAATATATTTAAAGCTCAGTGTAGTAGCTCATTCATATAATTCTAGTCCAGCCCATTTAAGGCCCAGTTACAAACCCTAACTCTCTCTCCCACTCCACTCGTCCTCCCAGCCTCCACAGTCCCCTCTCCTCTAGCTTCAACAGTCCAGCCGCTAGCTCTTACCCTCTTCTCTCTTCCCTCTTCCCCTCTTCTGCCTCTGCGCCAGACCTTGCCGTGCTCGCCGAGGGTAAGGCGTCGGGACGCCTTACCCTCGCCGAGCGCTCTACCGCTAAAGCGACGCTTTAGCAACGCCTTGATAACTATGGGGAGAACTAAAATAATAGGAACAACAAGTGAATGGGACCACACATTTAGGCCTAATAGAAACAGTGGCATTACCAGAAACCCTTGCTGGTCAGGAAATGCAGCAAGACACCTTGTCTGGAGTTTCAAAGGTGAAGGAATCCTCTTAAATTCAGCCTGTTGAAACAGTGTCAAAGTTGCAAATCACATTTAGAGTTGCTTATTTACTCATGCTAAAAAATTTTCTTCTAAAAAAATCACTTCGTTTCTTCATAACCTTTTCACCTTTAACCTTCACACAAACTAAATATTGATCACATGACGATGAAAAACATAACACCTAAACAGTTCAAAAACTCAAAACGATGCTAGGGATATATAGCTAATTTTAATTCTCAAATCCTTTGGCAACTGACCAAAGGCAAAGTAATTGCTCTCACCGTTTTTACATACCAGTATACCGCTGAAGGCACTATAATCACCGAAAGTAAACTATGGTAAAATTACTTCAATGAAACAATTTCATTTTCATATAATATAATATAATATGCACATAAAGTAAAACTAAAAAAGGCAATAAATAGACTTACAAAAAGTGAGCAAGTGTACCAAACATTAAATTGTATATTAGATAGTAGGTGATTTAGAAGAAAGAAGATACATGTAAACACTAGACAAGAATGATGTGTAAAGCTTATGTTGAATTGTTGATACTAAACTATGGTAGCTATTAGTTAAATAAGAAAATAGAACATGTAAACACTATATAAGAATGATCGGCAAAAACAGAAACTGAGTATTTATCTACTGCTTTACTAATCCTATCATATAACAAGGATAAAAGTATAAAACTAAAACTACCATGAGAATTCAATATAAATTACCTGTGGGTTCTGCAGACTGAAGACTATTACATTGCGATCAGCAGTGCCAACAACCATGAGAGGATAGCTAATTGAGAGGGCATAACAGCGCTCAGGTAGTTGCTGAACATGTGCTGGCTGAGGTTGTCGAACATCCCAGTACCTTGATGAATATATAAGAAGGTTAGAAAATTCTTGGTTAGTCACTGTGGAAATGCAAAATAGATTATTCTGCCTCATTGTGTTTGCATGTAATGTACACATTAGGAGAACAAAGTTTGTGGTGCTTGAAAATAATAATGCATTGTTCTCTGAAGTATGAACATTATATAAGAAGGCATGACCTATATGGCTATATCACCAACAGGGAAACATTGGCAGTAATGTGCAGGCTAATTTTTAAACAAACTTAAAAAACTTGTAATTTGTGTGAATTTCCTCACCTCAGAGTCTTATCCCAGCTTCCACTGACAAGAAGGTTCATCTGTGGTATCCAGGCGAGTTCTTTGATGGGCGCTTCATGCCCTGATAAGACTGTCGGTTGCCCACCAGAGAGCAGTGGCCACACCTTAATCTGTTTATCACAACCTCCTGAAAAAACAGTCATCCCATCGTCCTTCCATGCCGAGCATAGCACCTACATCAAAAAATCAACCTACAGGTCGCACCATCACACAATATAGAGAAATCCAGAGCGATCTAGCAGTACATAAAAGCCCAAACCGAAGATTTCCACATCCATAATGAGATTTAGGGAGCAAACTGTACTGTAGAACCACAGTACCGGCTGGTCGTGCGAAATCGAGGCCTTCGCTTGGCATTGGCCACCAGACTGGACCTCCCAGCACCGAACCTACATCCGCATGCCAACAGCAATCTTAGCGCTTCACTCACGGATTCGCCCAAACAAAGGATGCAGCATCTAGGGCTTGGGCAACGGGGGCGGGCTCACCTGGTGGTCCCAGGAGGTGGCGACGAGGTGGTTCGCTTTGGGACTGAAGCTGAGGCTGGAAACCGAGTCTCCGGGCGCCGGATTCACCTGCAGAGGGCGGGAACAATCCCCTATCCATCAAATCGAATCGACTCAGCCAGAAAAGGTGTAGGCGAAGGGTGGCGGCGGGCGCACCTCCAGGGACTTGTTGGGGTTGTGGTTGCCGGCGCCGGTGGTAAAGCTCGCCATTGGGTTGTTCGCTACGATGGGGAAATTTGGGGCTGAGGGAGGGATGGAGGGGGAAGCAGAGGAGGAGACGGGGTTTTGGGGAGGGTTTTGGTTTGGGAAAATTGCAAAGTTTTTGCCATAAATTTAACGTATAGTTAAGGTGTACGGCCGTTGGGTTTGGCGGCACACTTCATCTTAGGCTGTCACATGTTTATTGGTTGTTGTTTAATTGATGAGTATATTGTGGCACACCGGTGCCACGATAGCCTGTCGCTATATTTTTTCACATTAAAATTGTGGCATTTCAACATATGCAATGGCATATTTGTACCTTCTTTTTATATATTTTCCTCTAGCACAAGCAGCCACAAAGTAGCAGCGATGATGACCAATAGTGGCGTGGCAACATAACCAATTATGGGATAGGCAATTGCACCAACGATGATAGAGATGGTGATCGATAGTCAGGAAGGGTGGCAATGGCGGCAGTAAATAATGGTGCAAGCAGCCGTGGAAGAAGTTGTGATGGCCCAAGGCAACGCGAGTAGTGGCGACGGCAATTGCAACCTTTGGTGGTGTAGTTAAGTATAATTTCTTAGGGCAATCTAACTCTACTGACTATGATGGTTTCTTAGTATTAATTATATTGTTATGTCAAATAAAATCTGACGTGATAAATAATTTATTGAGATGAAAGATAAACAATATCTCATTCAAGAAACTAGCTCTACATAATATCAAAGAACGCAAAGAAGGGGATTAAGATAGAAAAGAAAGAAACGATAGATGATTGAATATATATTTATTTTGAAGAAAATATTCATTGAAGAGGTAGTGTCTATGAATGATATCTAAAGAAAAGAAAGAGTAAGACATCACTCATAGATACCATGGACTGAGAGTACCCTAAAGAAGAGAGAGAGTAAGATAGCACCCATAAACAGTATGGATTGGGACTGCCCTCTACTAGTCTAGAGCTAATAAAATATACTCCTATATGATAATACATGTATATGCTTTTATTTATTTTTATAGTTGGTACTTAGCTCCTAAAGACTAAAACAAGGTACCCTATCTAAGGGCATCTCTAACCAACACCTTATTTTTAGCTCCCTGTAACCAAAAATAGGGAGTCTCCCTATCTAAATTGACTCCCTATTTTTGAAACACTCCATTGAGCTTCCTATATTTGCCTCCCTATATTTCATTTATCTATATTTTATTAATATCTTATAACTACCACTAATGAATTAACTTTTGCATGCCTGTTAGACTATTAGTTGTAGCATCCCTGTTAATAAATTTATACTCCTGTTATTAATTATTTTTATTTTTCATATAGTTTCAAGTTTTATTTCATTCTTCATATTTTTCACTCCCGTTAGTAATTTTTTTCCAACACCTAAAATTATTTTGTGATTAGTTTAAGTATTTATTGTATTTATTCAGGCCATACAATTTGTATATATAAAAAACCAAAATACATTAAAAAATCAAAATAAAAAGGATAGGGAGTGGTTTTGGCTCCCTAGCTTTGGGGAGGAGAGGAGCCAAAATAGAGAGTGGGATGAGATAGGGAGTGGAGTAGGAAGTTGGTTGGAGAGAGATTTTAAATGAATTTTGCTAAATAATAGGGTAGAAAGTGAGATGAGTGGTTGGATGGAGATGCTCTAAGTGTGTAAAGTTGTCCAAATGACACGATTGATTTTACCAATAGTTTTCCACTTTTCCTCATGTTGACTATAATAGGACTGACAATCGGGATGTATCCGATTAAATATTTTTTAATCGTGGGAATGAGAGAGATAAAGGGAATGGTTGTGCCAAATTTGGCATATGAACAATGACACTCGCCCGATCCATATCATCATCCACTTACAAATCAAATCATCGCAAGATGTTATTTGATCCGGTTTCATATTTTGAGGCAAAATAGTTTGATCCGGCTTTTCAAACTAACAAGATGTAGGAAATAGGAATACTATTCGTTTTTCTCAAATATAATACGGAGTACTACTTATATTAATTAGATTATATACACATGCAGACATCGTTACACACATGAGACAGGCTGCACACAGGAGATCGATTGATCTGCAGATCAGGGCAAACTAGTGCTAGAATTATTTTTCACAAATCACAACATGAGTTGCGTGCTAGATGTGTCCCTGCAGTCTGCACGCACGAATCCACATTGCGGCTTACGTACATTCGCGTGCCGCCTAGATCTTCAGGTGCTTCATCCTGCAGAATACGTAGGGCAACATGTATATCAGTGTGCAGGGGCGCATGCAACTTTACACATCTTTATGCATATTGAGATTCCAATCTACAAGTTGATCAAATATAATACGCATTGATGCATGCCGCATGCAAAAAATTAATCGAGCTACTTCGAATTAACTTCTTCGGCAAAAGTCCCGATCGCAAGTGGATTTTCGTGATGCGCTGGTGCAGCGTATGTGCCGCACCGGTAGACGTGGCTAGCTTTTGAAACAGATGGAGGTTATCAGTCTCAGTTATATGAAACAGTTGAGAGAGAGCTAGCAATTGCATGCTTTGAATCATCAATTCAAGCTTTCAACTTCTAATTAATTAGCCTGTCAGAGAGATTAACACCTGTACAGCTAATTAACTTCAATTCAGCATGGCGCGCAACAAGAACAAGAAACAGTTTAGCTTTAAATTGTAGGACGGATCTATAAATTAGCATGTTTCGCCTAACTTTAGAAGGTCAACCGACTCCCTTAGTAAGCTGGAGCTTGGCCAATAACAAGGTCATAATGAAGCCACGTGTCATCCAACTGGGTACGTATTAAGCTAGCGAATGTGTGTGTCTCATGCACTTACCTGTCGGCCTCGTAGCCGGCGGGGGGCGCGCCGGCGGGGGGACACCTGTACGCCGGGAAGGGCACCTTGCCGGCCTCGATGTGCTTGACGTCCTCGACGAGCAGGTCGTAGTAGCGCTTGACCTCGTCGGGGGACTTGCCCCCGACGGCGCGGGCGATGTTGTGCCACCGCTCCGGCGTGTCCTTGTCGTACACCGCCAGCGCCTGCTCGAACTGCTTGTTCTGCTTCGCCGTCCACTGCGCCGGCCTCAACGAGCTCATCGGCATCGACGCCATATATATATATCCGAAGACCCGGCCTACAACAAGCGCTTGTTCTGCTACTTGTTTGAAGCCCAGCTAATTAAGTACTTAATCTGTGCGAGGAGGAGCGTGGAGAAGCGGCGCTACTTATAGGCGGCCGGGGGTGGAAGACGACGAGGAGCTAGCTGCTAGCTAGGTAGATGCAGATTCTCTCTTGTGGGGTCAAGGGGAGAAGAAAGCATTGGGATTTGGGAATAAGGCACAACTCAAACGAGCCACCAGCGTGGAGATGACACCATGAGTGA
Organism: Zizania latifolia; assembly: GCA_000418225.1. Classification (NCBI taxonomy): domain Eukaryota; kingdom Viridiplantae; phylum Streptophyta; class Magnoliopsida; order Poales; family Poaceae; genus Zizania; species Zizania latifolia. Next base: position 8,470 of record ASSH01053139.1, read on the forward strand.
CAAGCCTTGCAAAGGAAAAAGGAGCAAAGATTTGTGTCCCAGGGGATATCTAAGCAAAGTGGGGATCTCTCGCCTTTTTATCTCTTCCATCTCTCTCTCTCGATCTATCTATCTATCCATCTATCTATCTATATATATATCTATCCATCTATCCATCTATCAATTGATCTGTACGTAGCTTGGCACGATTGGTACTCAGGATACGTACGTCGTGTCGCGACTCGCGACCCAACTTGGAGTTAGCTAGCTTGCTGATAGAAGGTTCCGTTTTGCTGGTTTTGTCAACTGTGACATGTATCGATCACGGCATGCATTTGCATGGTCTCAGGACGATCACGATACAACTCACGGGCCACGGCTGCTTATGTGTGCGGTCGGAGACCACACGAGCACCTGTTCAGAGTCATTATTGGTGATAGTGCTATTCCCGGCTATCCTATATATCTTCACAGAATTATCTCTGACGTGGCTTTGCACAGTGCATAGCCAAGAGTATAATACCGTGCCCAGTAGTGGAGGGCTAGCTTATGTCACTACGGGAAACCTCGGGTTCACCGAGTGCCACAATCTTTGCCGAGTGTATTATGTCAGACACTCAATAAATTATTACACTCGGTAAAAATGGCTATTTGTCAAGTGTCTACGGGAAATGCACTCGGTAAACCCTATGACACTCAGCAAAAAATAGAAAAAAATCAGTACTAACAGCCGTTGCGATGGCGTGTTTAGGTGGGAATTTTTTTTTCGGGTTCGCCGAGTGTTTACATTCAGCCGAGTGTTTTTTCAAAAACACTCGGCAAACCTAGGATATTCATCACTTTATGTGAAAAAATATTTCGAGCATATGTGATATATATAACTTTGTTTGAGCTTGAAAATTTTCCTATACTCAAAATACAACATATCTTATTTTATGTAAAATATTTGCATTTTTCTAGGTCATTTTGCTATTTTTAATTCATTAATTGTGTTTCTAGGATTTAAATTGAAATAAGTCAAATTTGAACTGCAAGTGTATGAAATAATGAACCAAAATTTATAGAAAAATCATATTCATGTTTTGAGTCTATTTTTAGTTCTTATCCACTAAATAAAAAGAAAATTTGAAAAATCTATGTTGCGACACTCGATCGGCAACGTGGAGCTTAATGATTTTTTAATTCTAAAAAATCAAATGAAGTCTAAAAAACATGAGACTTGTCATGGTATTATGATATGATACGTAGATGCTGTGATAAAAATTAAAAAATATTTTAAGAAAGTTGTCACGTAGGATGTTAAGAAACCGGAGATTATCCGAGGAGGAATTAGGGTTTAGAGAAAGAATATGTTAGGTTTGAAAGCAAATCGATGGTTATATCTTTGTTTGAACTTAAAACTTTTTTTACAATCAAAATACAACATAACTTATCTCATGTAAAAATTTAGTATTTTTCTGAGTCAGTTTATTATTTTTAATTTATTAAGTGTGTTTCCACCATATAAATTGAAATATGTCAAATTTGATCTGCAAGTGAATGAAATAATGAACCAAAATATATAGAAAAATAATATTCATGTTTTTGAGTCTATTTTTAGTTCCTATCAACTAAATAGAAAGAAATTTTGAAAAATCTAAGTTGCGACACTCGATTGGCAACGTGTAGCTTAATGGTTTTTTAATTTTAAAAAATCAAATAAAGTATGAAAAACACGAGATATGTTATGATGTTATGATATGATACGTAGATGCTGTGATAAAAATTTTAAAATGTTTGGAGAAAGTTGTCACATACGATGTTCAGAAAACGAAGATTTTTCGAGAACGAATTAGGATTTAAAAAGGAATGGGTTGGGTTTAAAAGTAAATCAATGGTTAAATTTTCTTTTGAACTTGAAACTTTTTCTACAATCAAAATACAGTGTATCTTATTCTATGAAAAAATTTAGTATTTTTCTAGGTCAGTTAGCTATTTTTAGTTAATTAATTGTGTTTCTAGGATTTAAATTGAAACATGTCAAATTTAAATTGCAAGTGCATGAAATAATGAAAAAAATTGTACAAAAAAAATTATATTCATGTTTTGAGTCCATTTTTGGCCTTACCCACAAAATTTAAAAATGTTTAACGAAATTATCAATAAAAAGGATGAAAAGCACATTTTAAAACAATTTTAAAAAAATAAAAAAATGTTTGCTGAGTGCCAAATTTGAGACACTCGGCACACAAAATTTTTCAGCCGGCGACAAAATTTTTGAACTCGGCGCTATTTTTTTCAAACTCGACGCCAAATTTTCAGCCCACGCGCCAAATTTTTAGCCCACCTTTAAATACTTGTAGGCTGCCTCCTCCCCTCCTCCCACATCCGGCTGCCGCCCTCCTCCCTCCCCTCGTCACC